>JAEAOA010000627.1:2815000-2987336 GCA_016746295.1 Potamilus streckersoni
ACCCTTTAAAATTGTCACTGTGTTTCCTCTTTTCCTTGCTGTTATATCTTACAAGATAAGAGCTCTTCAAAATACTGATGAGATGTGATTATAATTTTTAACGTAGCTCTCACAATTTTTCCTATCAAATCGCTACGATATCTGCAGTGTGTCATTTTGTCATTTTATAGTGATATCTAACACTGGTGCATCAAACCTCAAATATGTAGCATGTCCTACCCAATCACATTATCCTGACACTAGGCCGATCAGTCCTAACCCTAACCTCTTAATGTTGAGCGCTAAGCGAGGAAGCTGTTAGTACCATTTTTTAAAGTCGTTGGTATGACTCGACTGGGTATCAAACCCACGACCTCCCGCATGCGAGGCGGACGCTGTAACCACTAGGCCACCGGAGTGGTCTTCAAAATACTAACAAATTACCTAACTTTAAAGAATTATTACGAATAATGCTTGGTATATTTCTAAAATGTATACAGTTGAGATTTACATTACCAGTATTACAGATACCATGTCTTTCCTAAACTGATTGAAAATTAATGATGCTTTTCAATAATTGTCGTCTTTATTTACATGACAATATTTATTTTCATCAGGACACTAGTGCACAACAAATCGCAATCTCAGTCTCTGAAACCAAAATTGGATAGATACGTGGGGCATTCTGAACGTTTGATGCACAAATCGATTTAGAAGATTATTGCTTTATAAGATTAACGATGTAGAAGATTAATGATTAATGCTCATTAATATGATCAGACGTTTCCTAAAGCAAATATTTAAATATGTTGCAGTTTTGCTTCCGAGTTTTAAATGTTAGATTATATCAAATCAACAATAAGAAAACAATTTTAATATTTTAATATTTTAATATTTCGTTTTAACTTCCTAGGTAATAATCTTCAACGGTCTTACATTTGAATAAATATGTTACGCGTGGACGCAAAAGTCGAACAAAACGTGTGCGTATATTGTGAGTTTGTGTAAATTACTTGCAATATATGTGATATATTGATTTCAGCTGAGATCTTTTATAAACTTCTTGATGTGACAAGGGAAGAAGAGGAAATTAAATTTATGATTGTATGCTATAATGAGACATTTTCCATTTAAATATTAAAAGATTCGTTTGAAGTGATGCTAGAAGAGGGTGTTGAATTAATCGTGTATCAGTTGATGCAACAATTTATTCAAAGGCATGACATTATAAAAGTGACATTATAAAAGAAGAACAGGAAAGAAAAAAAACTTATTGTCTGATCGTTGAATCGAGCATGACATTTTATGTCATTTTCAACAAAATATAACTGACCTAAAAGACAAGCTAGCTAATGACAAGCACACATGTAATTAGTTTTTTATGCATCAAGGTCTTTATTATTGCTAATCAATCTGTGTCGATCACTTCTTTAATGCCAGCTAATATACACCAGACAGAACAGAAAGTTATATCCATTGATTCTGATAGAAGAATGCTTGATAATGGTAGACAGAACTAACATTTAATAGAAATAATACTATCATACAGGTTTAAATAAATACCTTGATTGGAAGAAGACCAGACCGGCGTCTTAGTCTATTTCTATTGTCACCTTTTATCAATGGTTTAGTTCAAAAACTTTGTACAGAATGTGATATGGCGTACTTTTTATTTCGGAAATATTTGGTTTATACTCTAACTCTACTGAAACAGTACTTTCACTACATGAATAAATTAATATCATTGAGCATATTTGAAAGGAAACATAACCGGAATTTAATTTAGCAAAATTATAACTAATTGATTCCCAGATTGATCTTACTCTACGTAGTTGCAGACGTTGTTGCTATTACGGAATATGTTTGTTATTTATGAATATATGTGGGTATTCCATTTTAAATTTTATTTACTATAGAGCAAACAAATATGCTGACATCTCATGCTCTAAAATCAGTATAAATAATTTTAGGGTTTTTAATACCGTTCCCTGTGAAAGATATTTAAAAATATTTGAAACTGAATTAAAACAATTTTGTGCAATTGATCTGAAGAGTTTGGGTTCCGTAATTGATCCTAAAATGGAAGCTGTTCATTATTGAATTTTATTTCTGAATAATTTGAATCTGCGTTATCCTGAAAACAATGCTATCATTGCTAGTGAATTTGAAAAATATCCGTTGAGCATAACGTATTTGTTAAATCTGTAAAATCCATTGCGAAAATGATATACAGGATACAATATAGAATGTAAATAACAGTCATGGTATGTTTTGTGTCAAATAAAGTGAAAAACTTGTTATTTTCTATGAGTCTTGGTATGTGTTGAAGCCTTATCTTGATAATGAAACTAGTTTTCTAAAATTGTTGAAATAAATTTTAATGAATTCTACTTTTTACATGTGATACAATAATATATTTGACAGTACTGAAACTTTCTAGTACAGTCTGTATACGTCATCATTGGAAACAAACATACTTGACACTAGGTTTGCCTTTAATGTTTAGGAAAATTCTTAATGATCAGGTAGACATTTATTAATAACTAAAGACCATTGATTCTTTGAATCATACCTAAATGATAATCTCAGAAATATTGAACAGGAATACAATTTTGTACTCAGCTGCCCATTTATTGTCTGTTTATTATGTCGATTATTGGATACGTGTCCTCATAGGTTGGGTGTCCATAAAGAAAATTGAGATCTGTATACCATGCTTTTACCGTGTCATATAATGTACAAGCGAGAGAGACCTCTAATTTAGCATCGCTTATCTTTAGACCACGACAAGTGCTTACAATAATGTGGAACCGGAAAGCATTTCTGTTCATCCTTCAGTATGATAGAGCCTAGCTGTGATATTGAACGGAATAATCAATATATTTGCTTGAAAAACTGACTGTCATTCCCGTGCAAATATGATTTTGTTGTGCAGGCCTAATTAATAGCAGGCATCAATTATTTTACGTTTTCAAAAGTAACCTAGTACATTAAAAATGAACAGGAAATGGAACTTTGATATCGCTCGCTGGCTGTTGAGTAGCATGAAATTCTGCCCATTCCTCCCTCAAGCATAACTTAATTATGGGCCTTCTTTGATGAAGAAAGTTAATTAATAGCAATTTTGGGCCACCATTGGGCACGTCGCCCCATCTTCCCAGTGTTTCAGGAAATGCTTTGGCGGTTACAAAGCTAATTTTGGTCTCTAAAAATAGTATCAACATTAGGCAAATTGAATTTTAAACCAGATATTGAGATAATATATATATATATATATATATATATATATATATATATATATATATATATATATATATATATATATATATATATATATATATATATATATTATTTTCTTTTACTGTGGAATGTTATATTAATATTTGTGAGGCAGTTTTCCACAAAACTATTGCTTTGAAACCTCTGGTTAATAAGTAAAATTTGTCTATAAAATAAAAACGAATCATGTCTCACTAAAATAGTTGTTGTTGTTGGGCTTAACGCCATTTTTCAGCACACGATAGGCTATTCATGGCGGCCAGTATTAATGGTGGAGGAAAAAACCGGGAAATCACCGGAAAGAACCACTGACCCACGAGAATCTCCTGGCAAGCTTTCTCACACATCCACATTTGCCGAATCCTAGACTCGAACCCACGCAGACAGAGGTGAGATGGCAGTGATCCGTAACGGACAGCGCTTTAGACCACTCGGCCACTCGGGGCCCCTCATTAAAATAGTAAGACTTTCTTTGCGAACTGAAATAACAAATAAAAGACTCGTGCTCTCAGCAAAATATAGTGATTTATGTTTTGTCTTTTGTTTATCTCCAAATGTTTTTGCTATTTACAAATCACATTTGCGTAGTATCGTTATGTATATTATATAATCGAAAGTACCTTTAGGAAAGGCTAATGCAGAAAAAAAACCGTTTAATTCTATACTGCGAGAAACAAACAGAAAAATCAATATTTTCCACTTCATAGAATTAGTTGGTTCACCTTTGCTCCGCCATCCCCTGCTTGAAATTGTTCATACCGAGATAAAATCTGTCAGAGGCAGGATGAGAAAGGTGGTTTTTAGAGAAACCTAATTACTCATAAAGCAAACATTTAGCTTTGTGTATCGAACATCGAGTTACTTACATGTGTTGAAAATGTGTCGACAAAACTGTTTAATGAGAATTTGAAGCAGCTAAGTTTTACAATGTTGAATTGTGTATATTTAATTCTTTGATTCATTACCTCACTTTATGCCACACGCATTTTGTTTGTTATAAACGATTGTTCTTCGGACCGAATGCAACATAAGCATGTATGACGCATATTTTGATAAGGTTTCTAACCTTTTTAAATCTCATTTCATAATTTTATTGAAAGCATGTAAATAATTCAGCTTTTCTCTGCTCTTATGATGTGTTTGTTGGTACTGTATGATTAATCTTTATGCCTGGATATGTATCTATGTGTATCTTTTACCTACTAACGCACAAAGTAAATTATGAAAAAAGTACTTTATGTTAATTTTGTCAGTAATTATGTAACAGTTTACACTTCGATAAACACAATTTCATGTTCACATCATACTTATAATTCCAATGTTTAGCCTATCACAGTCGAATATGTGGATATCACCAAAAAAACATTTGGTTTCAGTTGTTGAAGGTTTTATTTCATGTGCCTCTTTAAAATGCGTCTAAATGCGCAGATCAGTCTGGGCAATCGAAGTGTCAACAAATCTTATATAGCAGTACCGATAGGGCAACGTGGCAGACCGGGTCACAACAGTGAACTGATGCATAATTTGATTTGTTAGTTTTAGCAGGCTATTGCTTTTTTCACAATTATTGGTGTATTTGGCAACTTTTATTCTAACATTCCAAGCTATGTATATCTACTAATTTCAATCCTTGAAAGCAAGCTCATTTCCGTTTCAGGGACATCCTCTGTTTCGCACGTCATACACAACAATGACCTTTTAAAACATCTGGCGAAACATGTTACTGAAACCAAATTACACTGTCATTATGTAGAGTAGCTGCTAAAGACTGTCATACGCTTTTGTGGCTACATAGATTAGTGTTATAATAAAGAAGACCACGTGAAAACATAATTTGGAGTTCTATTTAGTGATTCACCTGAAGTGATGGTGCTGGGACGGGTATTCATGTTTCAATTTTTATAGTCTAAAGAGTTGCTACATACAAAGCTTCGGATAGAGTGCACTTCAAACTGACTGTAAACCGAAATTAGTCCTCTGAGTTAACCGATATGTAACGAATTCAGCATCACGCGACCGTTGTTCGTGTTAACTAACAATGCAGGAAACTGTCAATTCATAACAGTTACGGTTTTCGATTTTTTTTTTAAATGAAAATTTTCGTTATTGGTTTTACGAATCTGACGACAAAGACCTTCGAACACGATTTAAGACACGGTTATTAATTCACCATATTCGTATAATATTTATATCAGCTCTTCCGAACACAAAACTAAGGGTTGCAGCTGATGTTAATGCACAATTCAAAGAAGCATGGTTCGTAATTCAAACATTTCACACGAATTTCAAAGGAATTTGATCAACAATATTTCCTTTGAAGAAACAACACTGCAATTTAGGGAGCAAATTACACAATTCCGTGTCAATATTTAGGGCCAAATATTTGCTAACAATTGCATTAGAACCATTATTTAATATTTGGCATCTTTAAATATTTTTCTAATAAGAAACATGAATCTTTATTTTCTATTATTTCTACTTTTAATGAATCTTAATGAATTAAAAGCTTACATTGAAGGAAAAAAGTCAATGTCAATAGTTTGCTTTCATAACCTTTTAAATAAAGAGATTTAAAACTGATAAAAAATGAACTAAATTTTCGTTTTACTCAACCAGTATGACACTGTATTTTTGTAACTATTGTAATCATAAATATTTTAGAAAAATAATAAATATGTGCAAGAATATATTTAAAGTCTGTTTGTCCTACCATAATTTCCATGTTATTACTGTCAAAGTGGTCGACAAGATTCGTCTTTGAAATGCACTAAATATAGTACAAACATAATGACCACGCTTTGCAGTGTTGAACAATACAAAATAAAATGCATACCTGTATCTGCTCAAACGGTAATGGAAATAATAATACGCAGATACTACATCTGCCAATAAACTTCCGTCAAGGACATTTTGACCTTTGCAGCCGTTAAAGCTGATCTCTGCAATAATCTCACGCTGCTAAAGATTTAATATTTTAGTATCTGTACTCATTAATTGCCAGCGCGCAAATAACAAGTTTAGTGCAGAAACGCTTGTATCGGTAGTAAATTATGTCGAAAATGATCACAAAATGATTGTAAAATGCATGTTTGGTGATGCAATTCATATACCTTCGTTGTATAACATTATATATATATATATATATATATATATATATATATATATATATATATATATATATATATATATATATATATATATATATATATATATATAATTATACCACATACATTAACAATAACATGCATTTAAAGTGTTAATATAAAGCAATTTGATAAACTAATACTATTGGTATATCAAATTGTGATCCGACCATGGCGCAATAATACGCATATATAACCATTCTCGCGAGCGTCTGCTGTTTATTCGATTCTAGATCAATGATCAATTTCGACAAATTAGTCACTAGTGACGTATGAAAATTAATGATGAAAAGTATTAATAATTCCCGTTTTCTAAATTAATTTAATATAGTACACATTTTCAGCACAATTCTTGCTGCTTTCTGATCTCCCCTTCCCTCTCAAACATAATGGACAAACTATGCAGAAATGTGGAATGAGAGAAAAGATGACTTTGGGCAGGATTAAAACCTTGAAATAGAAATTACACCATGTAACTTACAAGAATATGGTTTGTCTTAACGTTAAGTATGCACTTTCCTTGGGATTTATGAACAGTGTCTATCAATGATACAATGTAGCTAACCAATAAATTACTGTTACACCTACTCTGATATATTTAATGTTATGTTTTCTATTTTGTTTTGTTTTTCTTAAACATACCATAATGTTCTAAAATCTCGACTATTATTATTTAAATATGAAAATTCCAAAGCAAGCCCTCTCTCTCTCTCTCTCTCTCTCTCTCTCTCTCTCTCTCTCTCTCTCTCTCTCTCTCTCTCTCTCTCTCTCTCTCTCTCTCTCTCTCTCTCTCTCTCTCTCTCTCTCTCTCATGTTTTACAAGGATGGTATAAAAATTAAATCACCAAACATGCATTTTCCAATCACTTTGTGACCATTTTCGACTTCAATGTATATATAAAAAAAGTTTAATTTTCCGACTATTATATTAACCTCTGTAAACTAAAATCACTCTTTATTTTGTTCAACATGTCACACACTAGCTTGAAGTCTTTTACGTTGTATCTGTTTGTTGGTGTAATCAATACAATGTCAAAATCTTCAGGTATTCACCAATTTCATTCAATATACAACTCTGAAATTTCTGCACTAAGAAGTTCTGCTTCAGAAGTTTGACTCAGTGGAAATTTTAGGAAGACCATCTCCACTCAATCATAGGAAACCTGACAGAACCAACACACAAAATGTAGGGAATGCATGAACAATTATATAGCATAATGTTTTCAAACTTTGGTACCTTGCGCCATAAAATGAATCTAAAAAAAAGTTAGATCATTTCTTATGCACTCAAATGGAGATAATGTCCCAATCCATTTTTTGCATCAATCTTGCGTTATTCCACTTACCTCGCTTATTGTGAAATATTAAATCATATATTTTATTTTGATTCAGTAACGATAGGAACCTATAGCAATGTATATTTAAAATAGTGGATGAACACAACAGAATATTTGTCACTTATTAACTTTACAACAAAACTTTCAGAAAGAGGAAACAGTTTGTGATCTGTGATGGATCGTAGAAATTATGAAACAAATATTGTAATTGGCAACTTTTAAGCAAATATTGATGCGATAAGAGAGACGATTATTTTTATTTGTGTACTCCGCATTTGAATTTAGTTTCCAACACAATTGAGTAGTTGTTGTTCGTCCGTCGAGTCGACGAAGACCACTATAGTCATCCCTGAGTTGGAGGGGCTGGTTCTGTTCTGTGTGTGCGCAGGTGGCTGATAAGGCCAATCCTTGCACGAAAGGTTCGGTTGCAGGAGGGACAAAAAATGAGTGGGACATATCCAGGAGGGGTGGTGGCGCGTGCTTTTTTGACTTGCCTCATCACCATTGCATCTGCTGTTCTGCTAGATTCTCGCAGCTTTTAAGCTCTTTTCGTTTTGATTATTTATTGAGCACGGTTTTCATTTTCTGTAACTTCGATAAATACGCCAACCATAATCAGTTCATCATCATAATTTTAGTTTTTCGTCTATTGCGTTGATTTCATGAACAATGCATTCAATTTAGGTAGCTAGTGGTTTTATTGTATTTGTCTCTTCACACTGCGATAGAATTTAGATGTATCGAATATGCAGACTGAAATAAAGAATTTTTATCTTTTCTTATCTTATAATACATAGCAGCTCCTTCTGAGCTTGTAGACAATAACATAGTATTATAGATATGCTGAGCGATATAGTGTGTCACATCAGTGAAAAGAAGAATTTTCATTGCCGTGTATATTTCTTTTATTTTTTAACCAGGCTTTTGTGTTTTCTAACGATTACTTTGATTTCTTGCAACTGTTTATTAAGCATTCATTTCTCTTTCTGTCTGCTCATTTTAATATTTGAAACATAAATTTGTGTCCATTTAAGTGACATTTATGATTTTCACGTCATATATAACCATGACGTCAACAAAAGATGCTGAAAGATGTGTACGAAACGAACTTCCAGCAACATGAATGTAGAGTATTTCACATTTGACTACCTTACAGCACGTGGATTTTGAATAATAAGGTGTAGTGTTTCCGCACACTCCGCCTGGTAGCGTGACCCCTGACATATACGTAACACCTCACCCTAAAGGAACAATGCCGTAATATAACGAGTAATTTTTGAAAGCACCTACAATTACGTGGCATCAATTTTAGTTGAATAATTATGTCCTCCAGTTTATTGTTAAAGATTTATATCTCATATAGAGCGTGATAATTAAGGGCACATCGGGGGTAAAGAAGTTTCGCCAAGTCTCGTTGGTGTTCCAAAAATATTATCTTTGTCTCTCACTTTTCAGATAGATAGATGTAGAGAGATAGAGACAGTTGGTTAGCATAGGAAATTATTTTATACTGGATGTAAAAATATGCTCATCAACAATTGTTTAAAATATTTTTAATTTATCGTTTGCAGTGCATGCCCAGCCATTTAAACAGTGTTATTGTCAGCAAGTTGTAAAGTCTGCTGTCCACCGGAGAACTTTGTCAGTGAACATTTGTGCAAAATGTATGCTATGATCTACAGATCAGCACATCTACAGTGAATGGGCAGGTCCCATCAGACAAGGTTGACTGCACAATGACTATCCTGTCCGGAAACATTCAGCGTGGTCCACGGATGTCGTGGAAAGTTGATGTCAGGAGGTCAGACGGATGGCTTAGCTACGAGGGAACGGTTTGCAAAATCTATTGAAGATCACTCATGACTCCATGCCGAAATCGCTGTCAGATCCTACGGCAACAGACCTAACCAGATTAGATATCTAAAAGCAAAGCAGACTGCTGAATATGCACAGTGGAAGTTTCTAACTGACATAAACCCAAGGCAGCAGTTTGTAGTTGCTTCATGGCAACGGATACATGAATGAAGAATGATGCTGACACAAAAATTAAAAGTTTTTTATTCTACTACGTCAGTTTCATAGAAGCGTTTTTAGAGCGTTTTGAAACCGAACAAGTATTTTAATGGTTAATAATCCCATCTTCTTATACTACTGTTGCCTTCAATATGACTCATTGGAAGCGGTGTAAAGAATTCTGGATCGTGATTCAGCGGGATGATATAGAACCTATTCGTCACTCCAATATGTCACTATACGTAATCCAATCTGCTTTGGGGTAGTTCCAACGTCACTGAGGATAGATGGGTATAGTAGGCAGTTGAAATCCAATATGAATAAGTATTGGTCTGTGCTGACTGTGCGGGGAGTCGTCAAGAAACTCTTTGGCTTACTGGTTTAGGATGGTCACTATTCACTAAAGGAGCTGACCCAACAGAGGTTCGGTGAATAGTTCTTTTGCCATCATGCAGAATGAAAGGTCCCACGTTGCTTGGAATCGTATATCAGAAGGAGATATTTGTTCATTTCCATCGATATCAAGTGTTCTCCGTCATCATCCGGGTATTTGTAACCCCAGTCAGGGGTTACAAATACCCGGATGATGACGAAGAATACTTGATACCAGTCAGGGGTGATGTTCAAGACTTGGAAGCAATGCTGTTTATGTCTGAACTAAATGCATTTACTGTAGTTACAAGTTTAATTCGGAAAATCAAAACCACACAATATTTGCTGGTTTAATCTTTTACAATACCGCAGAAAAAATGCTTACTAACTTCCTTAAAAAAATCTTCAAGATTCAACGCTGTATAAATTAACATCTTCGGAGTTGGAAACTTAAAGTAGAATGACTACATTAGTGGACGGGGGTGAATACGTGTAATATCAACTTTGGTACATTTAGACTGGTGGAAACCTAATAATCTATCTTCGTCTTTAAAGCCGACTGGCGGAAACACTTACCTGAAGGTCTTTTAGAAGAAGAATATATTGAACTGTTATTTATATATAATGATCTCTTGCCCCGCATTGCGAATCACTTGGGCATGTGCATATGTATAATGACAATTACATATCAATGTTTCCACTAGTATGCGAAACTAGATATACACTGTAGGAAGAATGATTGTCAACAGGAGAGACATTCAATGCCGTTGGCAAGCAGCGAAGACAGAAGAGTGGGGTGTGAGTACTAATGGCAAATGTGTCACAGTCTGTAGTGCGAATGGCTAACAGACGAATTCTAATTTCAGCATTCTCTCTCTCTCTCTCTCTCTCTCTCTCTCTCTCTCTCTCTCTCTCTCTCTCTCTCTCTCTCTCTCTCTCTCTCTCTCTCTCTCTCTCTCTTTGCCACATACTTTACTTTTCTTTTACGATCTTGGAAAATCGATAAAGCTTGAAAAGTATACATTAGTGATTGGGAGAGGGGTTATTAACTAACGGAAAGTATCCAGTACTGACCAAATATCGATACATGATAGAATCATTTCAGATGAAGACAGATGCACAAAAACAAACATACACACAAACACACACGCACACGTTGGTTAGTGTTGAAATTAATTCATCGCTGTTTTAAACAGATTAAACCATATGGTAGAGAAAAAGAACGAACAGTTTTTTTACATGTCCTTGTAATTATAGTAATATTAACTGACGGTACTAGTTCAGTTAAATAATCGGAACAAATTATTGATGGTTAGAGTTTCGGGTTTTCCAAAACATGATTTGGCATATTAAGCATGACATTAGTACCGAAGATACAAGTTAAAGTTGCACCATTAACGCTTTGAATCAACCTATTTGACAGAATGATTTACAGGGAGTAGCAGATCTTGTCCTAATAGCATTTATTCGGATCATCATGACAATGATAATCTTACAAACGGCCAAACGAGATCCGACAGAACAGCGCTGGAGATATTGATCTTGAGCGTGATAACATAAAGATCCGCATACTATTCATATTTGCCTGAGGATAAATGCACTGAGACTGACATTTTGCAAACATTTATGATAAATGTTCAAGGATAACCTTTTACGCATTGCAGGATGCGATAATATTACCAAACAATAAAATCAATCCGATTTGTTTTCCACGTTAACGCAGCAAAACCTTGTTCTATTAGCTTCGTCAGCTCTTCAAAAATAGCCTTGTATGGTGGTCTAATCTTAGAATTCAAAGCTATATTTGATTTCATATTTGAATAGACATAATAACAACTGTAGTTATTAATAATTAGATTCTTTTATCTAGATTATGCATTGTGCACAGTTTTCATTGACTACAGCTTCGATAAATCCCCCATCAATGATCATACCATTCTTATATTTACAATATTTTCGCCTGTAACAGTTAGAGGAGTGGACCTCATCAACAAAGCTTGGTAGTTTAGGTAGCTCGTACCTTTCCTTTCTTGCATTTGTCTTTTCGTACTTCGACAGATTACGTAGCAATTCTGTCGGGGTTAGCCATGGGTCATTGACTC
The DNA here is from genome assembly GCA_016746295.1 of Potamilus streckersoni. Taxonomy (NCBI): domain Eukaryota; kingdom Metazoa; phylum Mollusca; class Bivalvia; order Unionida; family Unionidae; genus Potamilus; species Potamilus streckersoni. Next base: position 2,827,226 of record JAEAOA010000627.1, read on the forward strand.
TTATACAGTCATATAGATATGTCGAACGGCAGCGGGTCACAACAGTTAAATGAGATACATACATCGCTCGGTATAATTTTCCTATCTTTTTCTACCAGGTTATTTCTTTTGCCAACATTAGATGTACATATTGCAACTGTTGTTTTAATATTCGTTGCTCTTTCTGTCTTCTCATTTCGATATTTTTAATGCAAGCATCGTGCCCCCCAGTTTAGTGACATCCCTGTTCCTTATATTATACATAGCCATAGCCTTCAATAACAGCTAGCGAAGCTTGTGTTAGAATGAAAATTTGCAGTAACATGTTTAGAGAACATCACGTTTGACTACCTTTCAGAATGTGGACTTTCAAAAAATTTGGTGAAGTGTCTGTTTGAGGAGGATTTCTGCTGTTGTCACAATTATAGCATATGGAATTGATATGCAAACCGTCTTCTACAATGCATTGGAAAATGATTGGAAACTGAAATTAGTCCTAGGAGTTTACCGATGTGTGACAAATTCCAGATCAGTAGTAAACTTACTATATCCTGAAATTAGTCTGCGAATGCCCGGAGTTACCGAATTGACGTCTGTAAATATAGCAATAAGCTTTCATCGAGGACATTTTGACATTTTCAGCTGTTAAAGCTGACATCTGCGAAAATATAAGTTGGCTTGATCATGCTGATAACGATTTAATACTTCAGTAAAATTGCCCATCAAATTCCAGTGCGTACAAAAGCAAGTTTGGAAAGTACATTAAATTAGCAATTTGTCGAGAGGTAGCAATATAAGACTGTATCAGTGCTAAATGTCAGAACATCTTCGATAAATGCGTTTTACCATGCTTACAACCATCAATTTGAGATTACGTAAAAATCGCAGGCAATAAAACTGATTTCTCTGATTTACGCGAATGGCTTTGTTTGATAAAGAAATGGCAAATAAAAAATAAAATGTAAATAGTTATTGCGTCTGGAAAGGCTTGGATATATGGAAAATTACATCATTTAACATTTGTGCTTCCTCTAAAATGTGTTAAAAAATCAGTATTAACGAGGACGCAGAGAAATTTGTCATTAACATAGAAGGAGCAGGAGCGAAACAAATGTGATAAATTGTTTTGGCTTTCTTGTTAACAGCTTTGTCCCGTTGTACTGAAGCTTGGTAAATTATGCAAAGAAACTTATTGGTTAAAGAAGAACGTCACTAAAACCATGTTGATGCAAGAATTATGTGTTTGTAACACACACATTCCCATGCTCACCTATATTGATCCCCGCCCTACATTGATAACTTTCCTAAACACATGTTTAACCATGCTCTTAGGGAGTTTTAAGTTTTTATTCCACTATGTATGTATGCTCTATCAATGATATGCCACGAGATGTTTAAAGTTCTCATTAAAAGGAAACGAGGCTTACAAAGTTCCATTTTAATCAATACCTTATACAAATAGTATATCATTGATGCATCTGATACAGCGTACATACTGTACATATATTATTAATATCACATGCAAATGCATACATTTGTCCTTTGAACAGAGATTAAGATTACTGGCAACTGTTTATTGATCGGGTGAATCAATTCCTCACATCCCTTCCGCGTGTGTCCGCTACAAAGTATAGTTCCGTGTCTTTTGTTGCTATTTACAACCCTTTGCATATTGATAAGTTGACTGTTTTCTTTTTTGAGTTTTTATTTTTATCGACATTGATTAAATCAGTGGAAGACACACTTATGATTTAACCAGCAAAGATAGCTATAATGAAGAACGTAGATCACTATAAACATCTGGTTAGTACAGTCATTGACATGAACGCTAAACCATTCACGTACCAACACATGGAAATTAGTGTGGAATAGACACAAAGCGAAATTACGAACCACCAAGAGGCATGTCACGGAATTTTGTGCGTATATATATATATATATATATATATATATATATATATATATATATATATATATATATATATATATATATATATATATATATATATATATATATATATATATATATATAATTTTTAATGTATTTGGGTTTTGTTTCGATGTACAGCGTTGCCCGAGGGTTGTTTATGTATATCGTATATTATTTCTAATTGGTGAGTTGGATTAGTCATATTTCATTAAGTGAGAGAAACACATCGTATATCATTAGTTAGGGATGCATATCAAAATCCACTATTTAAATGAACTATATTATGCATTACTATTTGTGAGTAAATTGTCACTGTTTACCTGAATCATTTTTTCCATTGTTTGTGTGGAATCATTTTGAATCATTAACCACTGTATTGTTTTAGTATTTAAGGTTTTCTTTTCTTGCATATCAGTGCGCATTTAATTTAAATCGCAATACATTATCAGGTTCGTGCATAATTTGTTAAATATCCAATATCTGGATTTTGTTAGCCAACAAATTAAAACAGTCTTTTTCCTTAAATATTCATAAATAAACATTGCATGTTTTCACCATCAAAAATGTTCTTTTTTATAATCCGAGTTAATTAAAATATCTTATATTTTTTCCAGTTAATCTAAGGTAATTCACTGCTTTAAAAACACTATCACCAACGATGAAACTTTTTCTTTCGATCGACCATCGTATACGGGCGAAAATCTAAGAAAAGACGAGCGCATAGGTCTTTCGCTCGTGTCATCCCACGATGCCTCTGCACTTATACAAGATGGTAAAAATTAAGTCAAACCGACCAAATGATGAGAGAGAGAAGAAAACTTTCATTTTTCATTATTAATAATCGATTTTTAGAACATTATAATAGTTTCAAACACCAACAACAAAACATGCATTAAATACATCACATTATTTGTTCCACGTAACCGAAACATTTACCGTATAATGTCGACAGGGTTTGCAACTTTGGATCGTTGGTTATATAAACGCTATGGATAAATCCCAGGGAAAGTGCACATATACCGTTATGATGAACCATATTCTTGTAGCTTACTTGGTAAAAGCTCAATTGCAAAGTTTTCATCCCTTAAATTCTTTTCCTTTTTCACTCCAGAATTTTGCGTATTTTGTCCCTTGGTCATGAGACGGGAGGGGAATAGAAAGAAGAAATGATTGCGATGAAATTATGTACGATATAAAATTCATTTATAAAACGGGAATTATTAACACTTTTTATCGTTATTTTCATACGTCAATAATGATTAATTAGTGGACGGCGCATAGTTGCAAGGTCGCCATTGCAAGAATGTTTATATATGCGTATTATTCCGCCATGTGGGGATCACAATTTAATATACTAATGGTATGTCACATTTTTAACACCAACACTTTTAAAACCATATTATTTTCAATATATATATATATATATATATATATATATATATATATATATATATATATATATATATATATATATATATATATATACCAAGTTTGAATGTATACATATTGAACAGTGTAGGAGGAGTTGCGTCACGTTTCGATATTACACACATACTTTCAAACACATATATGCAAGAGGAATCCTGTTTGTCAATGTACGATGATAATTAACCAGTCTATTTGCTTACTGATAAGTATAATGTAGCAAGCCATAGCAATCCATAAATCAGTCTGTGCTTCCGCCAACCTTGCATTAAAATACCCAGCATTCTTTGAGAACAATAAAGGCCTAGAAGTGAGCCATATCTATTATTTTGCATCTTCTGTTATGATCGTGAGAATCATATTAGGTGCTTCAATTTATATACGGTCAAAAATGGCATATCATATGTGCTGGTAACGTTGGAAATATTTTCTGTGTCAGTTGACATTTTGTGTGAAAGTCAATATTTTCATTTTTACGAGTCATACCATCGGCAATCTTTGTTATTTATCAGCGATAAAATTGTTTATGATGTATTTTAGTTTTCTGGGTTTTGGGGTTACTATTTAATATTTTATCCATTAAAAGTCCATGCGCTGTAAAGTAGTCAATGGAATATTTACTTAGCAGCTTCTCAAATATCCGTATTTGATGGTGAACATATTGACATCTAAACAGAAAAAGCATGTTATACGAAACAAAGCAAGTAAAGTTTATTGCTGATTGGTAAGCAGTGTTAATAATACCTTGTATTTTACTAAATTTATGTTCGTATAGGTTGTGCTTTATGCGTGGTATTTATTACCAGCAGAACGTTCAGCATCTCTGAGATTGTGCCGTAACATACAACAGGATTTAGCCTTAAGTTCATACGTGTTGTGCTTCGCAGTCGTATCGGCGAGGTATTCTCTTAATCAATGGCAGTATGTTGTTCTAAGAATGGGTTCTACCATTCTGCAGGAACAATTCCATCTTAGAAATCTGTATAAATGTTTTCTTATTTGTGGTGTAGAAACGCCTCCCATATCAAATAATTTTGCTTAATGTGTTGTAGACAATTGATTTTGTCACAGTATATATTACTTATTTATTTATGTCACATATCTTTACAGATATCCTTGGAAAATGCATATTTAGTCAAGTGTTTTATATCCCTTCATTTTCATAAGCTAAAAAGGAGTTAAATTTTCACATGATTGCATCGATATCTGTAATTTACATCACTCCTTAAGTTTGACCAATCCCGATATAATGGACATCTAACATACTGTAAGCATACATTCTACGGAATACATTTACAGGCATGTATCTAAATGTTTTCACATTGGGCACCTGACGCCTAGATCTGGGCGAAATTAATCTGAACTAGAGAGATCATTAATTATTAAATGAGAACATGGCTCTCTCCATTTTTCCCCCATTTGACATTGTTCCGCTTTTCGAATTAGAGGATCAAATATTTTAATTTCATGCATTCACGTTAGGACTTTGAATTTAATGTATTTTGAACTATGAGAAAAATCAGGAAATAACACAATATAATATTTCTCATTTATTAATTTTACAACAAATTTGAAATAGAGGAATACTTTGTTTTGATTTATGATGGTTCCTACAGATACAAAAAATTAAATAGTATTTGGCCTTCTTTAAGCAATTTAGGCAAACGTTCATTTTAATTTGAATATTGCTGTATATGTTGCCCACACTGTTAGGTTTTGGTTGTAATGGATTGGGGGTGTAGTGCTTCCAACATTTATTTAAATTATTGCAACCGCTCCATCCAGGATTGATTTTAGTTTGGAAATTGATTTAATGAAGGTTAGATTACAGCTTTGAGTCCCCAGTCAGCAATGCCGACGATTAAATGATTAAAGATACAAAAAGGGTGATGTTCAATAATAACAATTTAATAACAATAAATGGTCAATAATTCGAATTTCCCAAAAACAATTATCCCGGTGCAAGTTTCGAAGTCCCAAATCTCTAAGAGGGAGACGGAAGTGAGACTGACAGTACATTCGGAGTCGATAACTGATAGTCGACATAGAAAAGCGGTATAGAAGGGGAAAAGGAGGAAAGTGGTATGGAAGAAGAAATAGAGGAGGAGGAGGAGGAGGAGGAGGAGAAGGGACTTGGAGGTAGTCAGAAATGACGAGAAGGAATTAGGAATTAGGAATGAGTCGAGACCCATTTCTAGCCAATCGCATTACTTGATTTGTAGTATTAGAGATTTCCACCTGTCCTTGTGTGCTACTCATCTGTGTATTCCTCTCTATATCCTAATTCCCTCTCGTCATTTCTGACTCCAAGTCCCTTCTCCACCTCCTTCTCCTCTATTTCTTCTTCCATACCACTTTCCTCCTCGTCCCCATCTATACCGCTTTTCTATGTCGACTATCAGTTATCGACTCCAAATGCACTGTCAGTCTCATTTCCGTCTCCCTCTTAGAGATTCGGGACTTCGAAACTTGCACCGGAAGTTGTCCCCAGAAAAGCTTCCTGTGAAAACACAAGGATGGTATAATATTTTCCTCAGCGCTCACATCGCACACTACTCACAGCCTATCATCAGATAAGGCTATTAAATTTCACCGGTCACGCATTCATTCACATCGAACTACACACAAATTCTTGTATGAAAAAATACAACATAATAATACAACATAAACAAAGCACAGTATTAATTACACTTATACATAAAAAATACATTGCTTCACATACATCTCATAATCCCATTACACAACCAGAAACAACAATCAGACTCATAACTTTACATCACAACTCATACCAAATATACAAATTTTCAAATATCCATGCTCTGATATATTCAAACATCTATTGTAACTAATCTTACATACTTTAATCATATTCCCAAACTCCAATTCAAACATGCGTAACTCTAACATAACGCATTACTAAAGGTACTGGTTACTACCAAATATCCTACCAGAGAACTACTATATTAACTCTGACGAGCAAGCAACCTACATAATTCTCTACTTAAATTCAAATTCATGTCTCAAATACTCTTATAAATGAAACACTACAAGGTAATTTTACATGCTTAAAAAATCCCAGTAACTAAGTATACATACTACCAATTATGACAATTATGACGCCGCAATGTTTTGCAAAAATGAAGCAAATAACTTACTGACCTTGTCGAAGCTTTTCCTTCTCTTACAATTCAGTTCTAAGATTCCCGCCAAGTTACGAGTGGCTTTTGTCGGAGTAATCCTATTTACACAGCGATCTGTCTAGGCATCTACTGGTAATTTTCTGCGAGGTTTTAGCTAAAATTTATACAAGTTTATAAATGTTCGGATAACCTGGTCTCGGCGATCGAAACAATTAATGAATTTAATTTTCAGAACTGAAATCGTTAGTCATAGAAGCAATGTTAAGAACATGTGTTATTGTAACATAGGGCGGATGAGAAACCCTATATACATTGTTACAAACCTTAGCTGAATTATGTGTGTAAAGGAATGAATTCTGTATAAATCTTTTTATTTCATTTTATATCATTAAATTTAGTTATTATTATTTTTATGATTGTTAGCATGGGTCTAATATTTTGTTAGAAACATTGTGTTTGCTTACATTGTAACTCTTTTAAGCATGAGCTTTGTATGACAGTATATTCGTCGTAAGTAAACATTCAGAAGTAGCTATGATTGGTTGATACTTGTTCAGGCTTTTTAAATGTCCAGGTGAATTGCGATATACACGCGTAATTCGTGCATATGTACATGAAGTAACGTATTATTGTCTTTCGTATGGTTACTTCTCTGTAAGAAAGTTCAGTTGTAGTCGTAAATGCAGTTCAGTCACCGTTTTCAACATTTTTGTGCTGCAAGAAGTTGGATGTTCGTATGCCTACGTAGAACGACATGTGTTTTGTTAGTGGAAATAATTGTACTTCGTCTACTTTCTAAATAATTATTTTCCCTGGAGAATAAAACTACCAGTCTGGACAAAGATATTTTCTAGAATTGCTTCTAAATTGGAACAGAACAAGGGAAATAAATTATTTTTGTTAAAATTTACAAAGCTTGTTGTCTTCACTCTTTCTTTGCTATACTTTGAAAGAGCCGATACGTAACATTAAGAAATTGGGAACTCGTCCTTAGGGATATATAAAATTGGTAAAACAATTGATATTTAAATTCCCCTAGTTCATTTTACTGTAAAACTTTGTGAAAACAACACGCTTTCTTTTAAGAATGTCGAAAGTGAAGAGTTTTCTTCCTACTCCAACTCAGGAACAGTTGTATAGTTGTATGAAGGATGAATTGCTTGAATTTGCCAGAAAGTACAAAGTATCTGAAGCAAAGGTTTCCTTAACTAAGCAAGAAATTAAAAACATTTTATTTCAACATTTGGTAGAGAAGAATATCTTTGATAAAAGTTTTTTGGCATCTGTCAGTAAGCCTATAACCGACGCTGACATTACAATAGTGGAACTAGAAATGAAAAATAAATTCAGTTTGAAAAAGAACAAACTAAATTACAATTTGAAGAAAAGGCAAAATAAAGACAAATTGAATTACAAAAAGAACAAATGAGATTACAATTTCTAGAAAGAGAGAGAGAGAGAAAGACAGACAGAAAGACAGGCAGAAAGACAGGCAGACAGAGACAGACAGACAGATGCCAAAAGAGAATCATAATAAAGAAATAGAATTACAAAAGGAACAAGAACACGTACAAATGCAAAAAGAGAAATATGAGAAAACAAATTCAAATTAAAATGAAAGAATTGAATCTGGCAGAAGAAAACAGGCAAGTTTCCAATTATCGTGCAAATTCAAAATTAAATATTTTAGGAAAGATCAAGTTCCCTCTTTTAGTGAAAACAAAGTAGTCAATTTTTTTAAAATGTTGCTGAGAATTCAAAATAATCAAGAGAGTATTGGATTCAGTCATTACAGATTGTATTTTATGGCAAGACCAGAAATATCTATATATCCCTGTCAGTGCAACACAGTTATGATTACGATTTGGTTAATGAATGCGTTTTGAAAGGTTATGTATTAGTTCCTGAGGCTTATCGACAAAAGTTCAGAAAATATAGGAAAGATGCTAAGCAATTATATGTTGAGAATTGAGAAAAAGATCTGTTATTCAATAGATGGTGCTTAGCCAAGAAAATCGAATACGATTGTGAATGTCTTGAAGAATTAATATTACTTGAAGAGTTCAAGAACTGTTTTCATAGTGACATTGAGAATCATCTTGAAGAGCATAAGTTTGAAACTTTGGAAAAAGCTGTTATTGCTGCTGATGAGTATTCCTTAACTCAAAAAGTTCCTACTGTAATCAAATCTTTCACTCATCAGTCTACTGATAGAAGGGTGTTTCAATCAAATACGACTCTCAGTAAAACTCAATCTGGCACAAATCCTAAATTTCAAGCCTCTGACAGACTTGATTCAAAGTTCTTGTCTGTTCATACGTGTAACTATTGTAAGAGAAAAGGACACTTCGTTTCTGATTGCTTCAAATTGAAATATAACATCAGAATCAAGATCAACATATCCCAAATGCTCTTATTTCTAAGAGATCAAGGTCAAGGTCATGTATTGAAAACAATGCTTTTGTTGGGTTTCAAAAACCTCAGTCTGATTACGTTTTGGAAAATTTTGAACCATTCGTTTCAAAGGGTTCTATAGCACTCTTGGGTGATTTGGCCAATCTTATCCCTATTAAAATTTTGAGGGATTTAGTAACTCCTCAGAGATTTTTAGTTTCAGGTCTTTTGCCTTCTTCTGAGAAGACCTATTCTAATGAGTGTTCTCATTCAGGGAGTAATGTGCGGATTTCTTAATGTTCATCTCCATTCTGTTACTTTGTCATCAGACTTAGGTTAAGGACCAGAGACCGTCGGTTTTGTATATACTTTACCCGTCGAGGGCATTCATTTGTTGCTAGGCAATGACTTAGCAGGAGATAATGTTGTGCTTAATCCACTTGTGACTGACAAGCCTTCTTTGGATCAAAAGGAAGGTCTTATTAAAACAGAAATCCCTGATTTATTCTCAGCTTGTGCAGTTACCATAATTATGGCAAAGAAAGCTCTTGAGAATGACTTTGAGATAGAATGTGTTTCTTTAGCTGAAACATGCATTGATCAGACTTTTGATGATGTCACTTTCAATTCTAATTTGGATCAGTCAAAAGGTATTGATAACAGTGATCCTCTTTCGAATACTCATTCTCTTTAATCTAATAAGTGTGATAAGTGACAATCACTTGACATTGAACTGGAGAAAATCTTGAGATCTCCTGTTTGTTTCAGCTGGCTGTTAGTAAAACTGAAGCAACTGAAGTACCTATCTGTTACTTCATTAAAATGGAGTTTTTATGAGACAATGGAGAACTTCAGAGGTACCTGCTAGTAACGAACGGTCAGTAAAATATCAGGCTGTGGTTCGGAAACTACTACAGACAGGAAATACTTAGTTTGGCCCATTAAAACTCCTATGGATGGTCTCTTAGGGATAAAACAAATCGTGAATTGCATTTATTGTCCAAAAATAAGTGATGTGTGCAAGTTTTTGAAGTCTTGTCATACATGTCAAATTTCTGAAAATCCAAAGCAAAAATCATATAAAGCTCATTTGCAACCAATTCCTGCGATTGAAGAACCATCCAGTAAATGTACAAGTAGATTGGTTTGGTCCCTTACCAAAGACCAAGTCAGGCAACCAATATTTATTGACCATAATGTGTGCGTCAATTTGATTCCTAAAGGCAATTCCTTTGAGGAATATTAAAACCAAAATAAAGTAAAAGCTTTAATAAATTCTTTACTAAATTTGGGAAACCCAAATTTGTTTAAGCGGAACAAGGGTCAAATTTCATGTTTGGAATTTTCTAGCAAGCCATGCTTGATATGGCCATTCAACAGTTCAAACTATCTGCCTATCATCCTAAGAGTCAATGTGTTTGGAATGATTTCATCAAACTCTGAAAAATTATGATGAAGTCATATTCTTTTGACACAAGACTGAGCTGAAGGCATACATTTACTTATTTGCTTTTGTTCAGGATTCAGTCCTTTTGAACTGGTATTTGGACATACTGTGCGTGGACATAGTTTTTGAAAGAGAAACTCCTTTCAAATGAAAAACAGAACATGGTATTCATGATTATGTTTCTGATTTTAAGTATAAATTGTCAAGGTTTTTTCCATCTGGTGATAGAGTCCTGGCTCTTGCCCATTCCACAAAGTTCTCTTCAGGCAAAATATTAAGTTCCATACAAAGTTAAAAAGAAAATAATTGATTTAAATTACATTATAAATACTCATGATAGTCCAAAAACTGGAATGTTGTGCCACATCAATATGCTAAAGGCGTATGTTGACAGAAATAGCCAGGTAAATCATGCAATTAATTTAGTTGTACCTGTTCAATCAACTGAGAAATTAAATGAAGAAATTCAGTTGGATTTTATTAATCTTGGAACAACAAGTCTTCGGAATTCGGAAGTCATAGAAAATCTAAACCAGAAACTTTCTCATTTGCAAACAAAAGAAAAAGTTAAAACAAGTATTGTCTGAATATAAGACCTTGTTTCCAGACGTGCCTACAAGGACGAACAAAATTAGTAGATTCGAAACCCATAAAACAGCATCCATACAGGCCCAATCCTTTTAAACAGGAATACGTCAACAACAACAAAATTCAGTATTTACTGCAAAATGATTTTATAAAGCCCAGTAAGAGTGATTGGAGTTCCCGTGCATTCTTGTTCCAAAGCCAGATAAAACTTTCCGAATGTGTACGGATTATAGGAAGTTGAACAGTGTGACAAAACAGACTCTATTTCATTGCCAAGAATCGAAGACTATATCGACAAAATTGGAAATGACAAATACGTCACTAAATTCGACCTTATGAAGTTTTTTGGCAAATTACACTAACGGAAAGAGCAAAAGAAATTTTGACGTTTGCGATTCCAGATAGACTTTACCAGTACAAAATAATGTCTTTTAGGATGAATGGTTCTCCAAGTACTTTTCAACGCCTTATGAATATGATTACTTCTGGTCTAGACAATTGTAAGGCATATATTAATGATGTCATCATTTACAACGACACCTGGAGAGAAAATAAAACCACGATTCGGAAGTTGTAAGTCTTATAGATGAAAACTTGACTATTAATTTAACTAAAAGTGAGTTCTTCCGTGCGTGTGTTACACTTCTAGGACATATCGTGAGACAAGGGCAGATTAAACCTATAGATGCTAAAGTCAAAGCTATTTCTGAATTTCCTGTGCCTGTCAATAGAAAACAGCTGATGCAATTTTTGGGGTATGGCTGAGTACTACCGCAAATTTTGTTCTAATTTTTCTAATACTGTTGAACCTCTGACAAGCTTGTTTAGAAAGAAAAACGTTTCTTTGGGCTGAAAAATGTCAAGAGGCTTTTGATAGATTAAAGGCCATACTTGAAAGTGCACCAGTTTTAACAGCTCCAGATTTCAGTCAGCTGTCTAAACCATCTGTGGATGCAAGTGATGTTGGGGTCGGAGCAGCTTTTCTTCAAGATGACAAAAATCTTGAACACCCGATGTGCTATTTCTCTAAAAAGTTAAATAAACACCAAATAAACTATACAACAATCGAGAATGAATGCTTGACTTTAATGCTAGCATTGAAGAATTTTGAAATTTCTATTAGCTTGGCTCCTTTTCCGGTTGTTGTGTTTAGTGATCACAACCCCCTCACTTTCATCAGCAGAATGAAACATAAGATGAAGTTTATTTTTGCAAGAGTGAAATCTTAGGCCAATCAAAGTAAAAGATAATTGAATTGAAGATGCACGTTCCCGTGTACAGAAATGTTATTTTTATGTACGTCTTTGTGTAAATTCATCAGAGTATTTCTTAGGTAATTTTTTACCTCATGTACATCTGGGGAAAAGACAGGTTTGTTACATAAATCTTTCTTCCTTATGGTGGAAACTGTTATGACCCTGTAATTGAATTATGCATTATTGAATGAATTCTGTATAAATCTTTTTATTTCATTTTCATTTCATTTCTATATCATTAAATGTAATTATTATTATTATTATTATTATTATTATTATTATTATTATTATTATTATTATCATCACCATCATCTTCATGATCATTATTATTATTATTGTTATGATTATGATTATGATTATGATTATTATTATTATTATTATTATTATTATCATCATCATCATCACCATCATCTTCATGATTATTATTATTATTATTATTATTATTATTATTATTATTATTGCTGTTGTTGTTGTTATAATTATTGTTCTTGTTGTTAGCATGGGTCTAATATTATGATAAAACATATTGTTTACTTAAATCGTAAATGTGACTCGTGTAAGCACGAGCTTTGTATGATAGTAAATTCGTCGCAAGTAAACATTCATATGATTGGTTGATTCTTTTTCGGGCTTTCCTAATGCCCAGATGAATTGTGAAATTACACGTGTAATTCGTGCATGTGTACATGAACTGACGTATTAGTGTCTTGTATATGCTTAAATAGTATTAGTAAGGGATAATTCTCTCTCAGAGACTCCCCCCGCCCCACAAAATGTTATATGGTAACATTTTTGTCAGCAGACCTTTTTAGCTCAAAATAATGGCTTTCACATGATAAGGCTCTTTCTAACGCATTTTCTGACAAAAATATTTTTTGTGGCAGTGGGGTCTCTGAGATATGATACCTCCCTTATTAATAATACTACGCGTACAAAGCTTCGCAGTATCTGCAAGCGTTCAAGTATTAAATAAAAAAGACTTATTTAATTTTTCAAAAACATTTTATTATTTAAACGATTTTGCTATATATCAAGTAGTATACAAGTGGGAGATTTCAAGCACTTTTATCTTTTTCGGTTATATATACTTTTCCACATATCCATCATTTTGTTGTAAAAACATGTTATAATAATTAATTATGAAATTTAATTACCCACTACCAAATTTTCAACACTAGCTATCAAGTATAGTGTGTTATCATGATTATACAGCAAACATTTAATCATACTATATACCTTACGGCGACTTTCGAATAGTTCTTTTGTTGCAATTTTGCTAAGACTATATTTGCTACCTTTTCGAAAAACCTTTTACCTGTCCAGGTCTATTAAGATTTTTGTATACTGATTTTGGCTGATTGGATCGTATACGTTTTCATATTTTGATGAAAGCGCATCTCCTAAATTTTCCAGATACGGAAAATACTCGCTATCATCTTATATAATAAGGGAAAGTTTGATTTTGTCATACTTAATAAAACAAGTACCTGAAATTTCATCATTAAATTCAAATTATAATTGTTGGTTATTGACTATTATTTTTTATTTTACTATTAACTCCATTGGCTAATGTTAATTTTTCAAAATTTATTTAAGATGTTTACACAATATTACTTAAGTCCAAGAGCGAGAGTATTCATTCCGTCTTTGCAATACCTTTTATCATCGAAATTGCTTAATCCACGTTTTATAATTGTACTCGTTTCAAGCTTATGATGAATCGTTCTAATGACATTAGTTTTGATAAAACTGATACTGTTGTTTAGAGCTGCTTTGAAATCTTCAAAATTCATCTTTTTCACATATCTTTCAGGGATACCTTTAGCTCTCTTTGTCAGTTTAATGCCATCTAATATAGCAGCTTACATGTTGCATCTTAGTCCAACAAAAATCTTTCACCGGCACAACCATAAATTTGTCCATAAACTTACCAATAACTTTTTTGTTCGCATTATCGTGAAATTCACTACTTGTTGGATAATCTGATAAATATAAAAGGTCCTTATTATTGTAAATATCCTGATAGACATTTTCACATCTCACATTATAAACTAGCGAGTCCGTATCAGTAAATAGCAACTCTGAATCTGGCCACATCTTTTTTGTAAACTTGTAGTAAAAATCTTACATCAGCCCCTTTGATATATCAAGCACAGCTGCACCAACATAAATTGACTTACTTAACTTTAAATTTGTCTTTTGTCGTTGTATTGCAGCAAGATTCTCATTAAATATTTTCATATTAACAAAACTGTCGTCGTTAACTAATTTATTTCTGCGAGTTAATTCATTAGCAATCTCGATTTTGACCCGTTTCCGTATACTTTCCATAGTCTTGCCAAACACTGAGTTGTTCATTAACTTGAAAAGGTGTTTTCAAATTCAGTTTTAGCACAACGTTTCGTATTGAAGTCAGTATAATCTGCCATCCAACACTACTTATTATACTTTAAAACGCAGTGGACCTTTCTCTGAATTAGTTCAGCCTCTACTGCTTGCTTTAGATTTTTTGTAATGCATCACGTAATTTCTTTAATCTAACAAATTTGAAACTAACTTATTAACGATGTAGTTTTTGCTGTTGTTATTGCTCTTTGTTCATCCGACAACAAACTATAATCAATCGTCATTGACTCTGCGCAAAAACGGATAATCGTTATGTAAATCATGTAATGAACTGGGAGAACCTAGATCAACTTCAAGAAAATATTAAATATCTTTCGGAAAATATTTTGAGTTTATTTAAAAAATTGATCTGGAGATATCCAAGGAAACCCACCGCAAGGCATTGGCCGTGAACAACCCACCCGTACAAATTCACAGATTCTAGATAACTTGACGGAAGATTTTTATCATGATTTTTTTATGCATTTATTATTAGCTACTGCATATTTTTGCTATACCTATGATTTCGCCTCTGGTGCCTTTTGCTATAAAGTTAAACATATCAACATCTGTTAGGAGATCTAGTTCTATTTTGCTCGTTTTAGTAGAGCGTCCCAGGACAGTCCCAGAGCAGAATAATACCAACAGTGGTCTAATCCTTAATGTGCATGACTAACCTCACGAAAAGTCTCGAAAACATCTGCTAGCAATAATACATCCGATTTAGGATATAAACCGTGATAATCACCAAATGTTTTACAGCAACTTTATTCCACATATATTGTTCATATTTATACTCATCTTCTCTGATGTTTTCATCTTTAAGTTGCGAGCAAAATTTTTTTTGCTAGGTAGAGAAGTTTCATTAAATTTTATTCCAATCGTCAAGGTTCTCATAAGGAAAGATACCTTTTTTGTAAGATCGACATAGTTTTCTCCGAAGCAGCTTCACAGATTACTAAAAATGCCGCAACCTTTAAACGAGCTCGTCTGTGATGCTGCCATAAATTGCATGCCGAGCGTCACCAACATATACTTTTCAAAATTATTTGGAATACATTTTATCAAGTTATTTAATTTTAGTTTGGCTTTAATGTTTCTGTCACCAAAAGATTCTACTATGATGTGACTGTCGTAGCCACGAAAGTTATGTAAAATTAAGGTAATAAAATCTGGAGCATGAAATTTCAAATTGCAGCTGTTATGAGCTGCTCTGCGAAATTGGCCGGTCAAATGACAGTGATCTCGCACATTGGAGTCCTCTAACGATTGTTCGCAAATATGACAAATAACTGCCTCATCAAACTCAAGTTGATGTTTAGACGTTATTCTCAATGGAACTGTTCTTAGTAATCTGTTAGAAATTGTATTAACTTCATCTATTAAATTTTTTATTAACCACACGCCAGAACTTTATGTCTATATAATTTTATCTGAGACAAGAATTTATCGCTGGCGCAACAAACTACTTTATAAGCTACGCCACAAGGAATACGCTGTTGTATTGTTCTGGTACTGGATTTATTTGGATTATTTTCTGCTCCAGCCACAGGAACGAGTAGACACTCGAAATTGGCGTAAATAACAAAAGGAATACTTAGTTTATGATTATAATTTTTAAATTTTAATATTTTTTTCTTTTGCGCGAGGCATAGTTTTTTTAACGTTAACATAGTATTTGAGATGCTCCTGTAGTCTTTCATCGCTAGAAAAGCCATGCAGACATCTATAAAAAAAAATATTTCTTGCTTTGTTCTTACTATATTGTCCGCCAATTAAACCGTTAAAGTTTTTTATCCAACAGTAATGTCTCTGATAAATAATAAATTAATTGTCTTTTGTGAAGCATTTTCTGAGATATATCTCGGGTAAACGTTTTCTAGCTCGTCTAGTCCGAAAACATTAACTGAGATACCGTTTTGTTTTTCAAACTTTGGCATATGATTTTCTACAACTCGAAAGTTGATACCATCAAAATTTAATTCTTCTTTGTGCGGAAAATACTTGTTTACGCGATCAGAATTTTAGTTCTTGGAGAAACATTGCGGAAAGATTAGCCCACTGAAAACATCTATCATCGTTATTTTTTACATTTATGCAGCATTTATTGTTCTTAATAATTTGAGAAAGATCTACGTACGAACTTCCGCGAAGTACGTTATATTTCGCTGTGTGAAATAAAACTGATTTTGTCATTTCGAATTTCCAACCCGATCCTGATGAAGTAAATTGCTCTAATTTTTTATTTATTTCTTAATGTATTTCATCAGCGATAAGAGCAATGTTTTTTTTTTCAGTTAATATCTTTTTTGATTTAGCTGTTAGATACGGTTCCGAAATTCCGCTGTCAAAAGTTTTTGTTTCTTCAACTGCGTGTAACTTTGATAAAATCGTATGATACTGGACTATGCGCTTAATGCTTTTATGAGCCAGAAGTTCCTGAGCAGTAACATGTTGTAATAAATAATATAAATTTGTAGAGTTCCAATTTGCTAAAATATTTTGATCATCATGTTTGCAACTATTATCATAACCTAAAAATGCAAAAGCAATTTGTTTTCAGATTTGATAATGCTCTTTTTGACAATATCCCGCAATTTCAGTATTATATGTATAGAGTAATATTGTTTTTTTAATTGATTTTTTTTTAAATTAGAGATATGAAAAAATGTATATATAATGGCAGAAATCTTGAGATATCTACCACTGAGTGCGGAAGAGCAAGAGATGTATCATGCACATCCGAAGTATTACCTATATGCTGGAAATGCATTAGGTTCTGATATTAATATAGCAACTAAAAAGCTATTGGCGTACCAACACCGATTGGTATTTTAATTTCAGTGAAAAGTGATGATACAAGAAGAATTGAAATGTTTAGAAAAGATTTTATTTATACTTTGTTCGTTTGTAATATTCTAGAAGGACAACGAGTATTTAAAGCAAATCGCGCAGTGGCTGATGATAATATCGAACTTTTAGGATTACAAAACAAATATCAATCTCATCCAATATTTGACCTGTACGAGGCAACTGATAAGGGAATTATTCTAAATATAAAAACAAAAAATATTATTGGAAGTTTGACTAATGATTGTTATTTGCAAGTAACTGTACGTGGAACAAAACTGATTAAATCAATTATAAGTCATATAGAGTAATTTACGAAACTTTTCATGGTGCTATTTCAAATAATTTTGTTATCTAGCACATTAACAAAATTAAAATCGATAATCGTCTTGAAAATTTAGATTTGGTTACACAACAAGAAAACAGTAGAAGTTGCTGGTGGTGTTAGATATTCCAAGTCGATTGTTTCAATAAATCTCGAAACTGGAGAAGAAATAAAATTTAAGTCAATTACAGCTGCTGGAAAGTATCATAAAACTGAATTAGCTAGAGTAACAGATGTAGCTGATGGTAAATGAAGATCAACATCGTCTATGATAATATTTGATAGATTTAGTTTAAGATACGATAATTAAAAGTATTTTCTATATCATTGCGAAAAAGACAATTATGACCAAATTCCATTATTTTCATTATGTCATCGCTATTTAATCGTATTGTTATTATTTTATTTGTATCAAGTTTTATTTTATCCGCATGATATTAATAAAATTTTGAACTGCTTCGGCTAATTCTTTTTTGTTTAGTATATTAACTCGACAATTATATTTGCCATATTATATATTAATTAGATAAAATATTATTACCATCATGAGCTTAATCGAGAGACTGGCTCAGATATACTCGAAATTCTAACTTTAGCGCCAACCTTGAATTTGTGTCTGTGGTAAATGTTTTCGTTTGCTAGTATTGGATTTGCAATCGCGTCATTTGCAGACATTCTGATGGATTGGTGTTTCGTATTATTGTATTTGTCGACAATTTTCTGTAAATTGTCAACATATTTATTCGTATTTTTATCTGTAAGGTACTTATGACTTTTTTCGTTGAGCGTGCGATTAAATCGTTCGAAAATAACTCTTTCCCTCATTTCCAGTAACGTATTTCTTAATGTTATTTTGCTTTAAAACTGCTCGAATTTTTTTATAAAAAAAACTCTGCTTCGTGATCGGTCCAAATTGTGTGTGGTTTTCTTTCTGTAGTTGTTATTACTCGTTTAAGCCTATCAGTAATATATGTCTCTGATTTATCCGAAACTGGTACGCTAAACGCGTATTTGCTAACAACATCAACAACATTGAAAAGATATCTCTTGTTATCGTTGAATGGATCAAGATTTGACACATCAACTAAATATATTGCCCAAATGTGATCAACTGCATTTCTGACAACTTTGCGTTGCGGACACTTTTTTTTAGGTCTATGTAGTTCTGTCGCAAGGTCATCGTATAAGTCTCTACCTAGTCCGAGTTTATATTTTGCTTCAATAAACCCCTGGACCAGCCTTCAGTCAACACGTTCTCGCACATTTGCTGGTTTCATTTCACGAAGTTCATACAGCATTACTTTATAACAGCTGTGTTTTGTTTCGCCACTAGGAAGTTCGATATCTCTGTAGCAGATATCATGACGCATTGCTATTACGTCAACTTGATTGTAAGGTTCTTGTCCTGGCAGAAGATTATCATTTTCGTCAAGTTGCTCATCAGGCGAATTCCAAGAAACAGTATATTTATGTCATGGCAATATCCAACCGCCCCTTGGTTTCGGTAGTTTGCCAATTAATTTATGTATATCTGCACCTGATCCAACAATTATTTCTCTGTTGTTGCATTACTGGGAATATGCAACAATTTTATTTTGTGCAAGACAAATCTCTATCGCAATCGCAGTTGCACGTCACTATTTATTTATAACTGGCATATATTTTAAAATAAATTTAATTGTTTTTGGTCAAAGTCTGACGTTTTTGCTTGTTTGGTAGTCAAATTTCTCGTTGTTTTGAGGGTCAAAACCTCAGGGGTTTTTTTTCAAAATAATTTTTTTTATTATTTTAGATATTTTCCTGAAAAATTAAGATTTTTTGTTTATTATTGCTTTATCTTGCTCGATCTTGCCTATTTTTGTATGAAAAATAATCAAAAATGATAAAATTTATACAGAAAAGTGATGAGGTTTTGACTCTTAAATATCAATGAATTTTTTTAAAAAACATTCAGAAAAAAACAACTATTAATTCAGTCGTCTACTAAAATAAAGTCAGGACAATCCACCCCGGACTTTGGTGCTGCTGACAAAAACATACTTATTTTTCCGCAGATTACACAAATACTTTCAGCATTATTATATTAATCTTTATTTTTTCTGCTTTTTCGTCTTTATTTTCACTGAAATCTTGTATATTTAAAACAAATGAACCTGGCAATGCTGGAGATGTAAACTCATCTTTGGAATAAACTCCCTGAAAATTTTTAACTTTTTTTAATTCATCAAGTATATCAAAATTACTTAACGCCTTGTTCCTGGTATCGTTAGTAATCGTCCTCGTCCTAACAGACCCGGCAATAGACTACCCACTAATCCTGCTAGTAAATAAGCTATTGGAAGAAATCTGCATTGTCGCTGTCGTGTCATTTTCTTCGCCGTCGTTTTTCTTTTAGCTGCTGTCTTTCGTTTTGGCATTATGTCTAATCATTCGACAAATTATCATACGAAAACTTTCTTTATTCCACCGCCGCGGACAATACACTACCTATAACTGCCTTTTCTGATGCACCATGTACTGCTCCGGACGCCGCTGGAAATTCTAATGTACCTAACACCGACAAAACTTTAGGCAATAATGTTTTGGATATTACTAATAGTGCCGTACCAAAGAAACAGTCTTCCAACGCGGTGCGGCTGGCCATAGCATTTATTTGTGCAGCGCTTAAATTTAAAATGAAAGGCTTTTTGCAATCGTATTTATTTGCTTGATTTTTGGTTAACAATAATTTTGTTAAATTCCCCAAAGCACTCGGATTGATCTTCAATTAAACCTGTCTCCGCTTTTCACCATCAGCTGATAATCTATTAACTTTGCCATCAGTTAAATGTATTTCTTTTACAAAATATTTTGTCATCTTATATAATGATTATAGATTAAACTTTATTGACATTTTACCTCCGATAGAGTCGATTGTAACAGATCTGTCGTTTAACACTAATGCATATACGTTTAATTGCGCTGCCTGCTGTACCTGGAGCGGCCCCGAGCGTTCAAGTAATCTCAATATTGTCTGTACTGTCTACAGCTCGCTCGTTATGCTTACGAACATCAAAATAAAATATTGGATAAAGTGTACGAAATTCCTCTACTGATATCTGAGTTCCATCTCTAGCATCTTGATATTTCTTCATTGAGTCGAGCAGGTTCACGTAAGGTCTAGTAATGTTTTTAATAGCGTTATCTGCAAAATTGCATTCAATCGCTCGCTCTGGATATTGTTTTGAATTTATCCTAGGGTAAATTTGTCTAACATCAGCGTTGTCAAATATTCCATTATTTTGTTGTTGGTTTCCACGTCGATCTTATCTCTGAAATACAACAAATAATTGACGAGGTAGTTGTTCACTTGATGTTGTTATGACTCGCCATGTGTAGTCTGTTGTATTCGGAACCGCTATTTGATGTATTTTATGTTGTTGAAAATTAATTTTATTGGTGCGTTTTTCCAGCATACTATTTCTAACATTTTAGTAACTGACGACGTTGCAGATGGCATCCACAACGCAAGTTTATAATAAAATGTACATCAGCTCTACCAGATTTAAGCAAACAATCATTTTGTTCTACTCGATCTAAAATAAGCGTATATTTAACTCCACGAAATACTTTATTATAGTCCCTGTAAAAGCCAAATACTGTGCTTATTGGCAGCATCATTGCAATTTGACGTGATGCTGCTGAAAGTGTTTTTCTCTTAGAAAAACCTTCATTATAACGTGTATTTCTTACGTCAATTGTATTATTAACTAAGTCTAACATTGCAACACCATCTGCACCTGCATCAGGTGCGGTTATACCAAAATTATTACAAGCATCAGTAAGTGAGACTCTTGTAGCGTCTTGATTAGCGTCGGCAGCTGGTGGGACTATACCTAGAGCTGCAGCATTAGCGATAAAAAAAAACCTATTACAATTGAAAAATCTGCAGCAGCATTAGCTCAATGTATCAAAAGAAAATAAATTCTCCAGATTCAGTATCTTTAAACCATATTATATTAGTTGCAGTTGATTTGGATAAATCATCGAAAAACGAAACGTTATTTAAGATTGTACTTGTAACTTTTAAGTGATTTGAAATATATTTTAGTTTGGTTAGCCAACTGATATTTAGCTCCTTCTGCTCCAGCTGCAATTGCAACAGGCGGATTAGCTATTGTCATAATCTGGCCACGAACATCCAACATTGCTTCGTGAGGCAGCAGAAATACGTCCTCGTCTCTGGTATTAAATGTTTTGACGCCATCCTTATTAGGCTCGTTAGAATTTTCATCAAGATGCTCAACATATTCAAATTCTGTAACTGTGTCGTCTATGTCATAAACTTTTGCTAAATCGAGATAATTTTTTGCAGACATTTTTTTGATTGGTTAGGTTACACAAAATTTTTACAGCGCTGTAACTTTAGATATTAAGCTTTGTATAATTTGCTCGCCCTTTGGTGGTAAAAGCTTTTTTGTTGTTGCTATCATTGCGCGCTGGGTTTCTTTTGTTGGTGCGACTTCTGAACTAACTTGTTTGATTGTAGGTACACCGCTTTGCGACAATCCACGTTGTGGATCGCCTTATATTTTATCAGATATTTTGTGTCCCACGGCAGTTTCAGCAGCAGATGCAGATCAGTTGCAAAAGCTTTACCTGCGTCAAGTGCAATTGTTGCAACTTTAAGGGCTAGTCCTGGAATATTTTCAACAATTTAAGTAAATATATTTTTTAAAAAATCCTCCTACTATTTTTTTCTATGAATTATTTCTGCTTCATTATATTTGAAGTTGTGTAATTTTTTGTCAATCACAAAGTGATTGCGCGTAGGTGCAGATAATAAGTAACAACTTCGTTATTTAAATCTGGCTGTCTTCCAGATAGGTCTGTCAATTGCAAATTTACTTCTGTTATTTGATTTTCAACATTTAACGGATAGTAAATAATATGACGCGGACTAATTTGCATGAGAGAACCTGGTGGAAGTTCTGGTGAAAAACTGTATATTGTTTGCCATTTGCTGCCTTTAGCTGAGTAAGAACCAGATGCAATCGAACAATTTACTAATATTGAGTTAACGTCAATTATATTTACTGGAAATTCTCCTTCAAATGTTGGGAGATTTTTTATCATAAGGCTCATATATATATATATATATATATATATATATATATATATATATATATATATATATATATATATATATATATATATATATATATATAAGGTTTAAATCCAATAAATGATGCAATAACTTGAAAAAAGTAACCGTAAAATGATTTTGTTAGCGTTATTCTAGCTCGCAACGTATTATAATTTGGTGCCAGCTCAAAATCGTGTGCATTACCACCATTTTTTTCTATAAGCTCTTTTATCGTTTTATTTAGTTCATTTATGTTGTAAACGCCTTGCGGAATTTTAATTGTTTGATATTCTGAATATATTGGAGAACTATGATTACCACTAATACTTCCAAGTTCGATATTTACTCTAGTTTTAACGTTTACCATAACAGTCTAACAAGTGCATGAAATTAATCCAATTTCGTATTGATTCACGATCTAGTTCTATTGGCTGAATATGCTTTACTGTAAAATTTGCGCTATCTTTATCAGATTGGCTAGAGTCCAGTAATAATGTTGCTGACATTTATTATTGTATATTTATAAAATTGAATCATCGCGATTAAGTCGCGGTGTAAAGTTTCGTATTCATCATATGTTAATAAATTTCTCGATCTCAAATTATCAAGTATGTCAACAATTTCATTGTCGATTTCAGCAACATCATTTCCTGCTTTTTTGAAGATATCAATAGCATTAACCTGCCGATCTTTCAGTAACTGATGCCAATATTCTGACTCCAGTTCCTGTTTTTTCTCCACTATATTTTTCTACACAAATTTTATCGATTGCAGTAAATTTCATTTTAAAATTCCATCTCCAAACAAAAGGTTTTGTTCTACTATTTTCTGCTGTTCTTTCAAATATGAGAAGAATAATGCTATATATTTCATTCTATCGTAAAGTGGAAGCATATTCTCAGTTTCTGTAACCGTGTTTAACTCATTTTTGGGAGCAGCTCCGTCTCTAATTATTGCATCTAATTTGTCAATTATTGTTCTATTCTGCATCGGTTCATTTTTATATTTTCAATATCTTTTATACTTTTTGTCTCTAAAAATGCATCATATTCATTATCTTTTATCGTATCATTTGCTCTTTTTATAAAAAGACGTATTTGCTCTCCAACTTCCAAAAACTTTACAGTAAGCTCGCCAACTCTTTCTTGTTCCTCTTTAACATCTTTTATTTCTCCTGATAAATGTTTTATAATATTTTTAATTTCATGTGTTTTTAACTCTGCCAAGCTTCGCTCAAGATCCAGCGGATTATTTATTAACCGATCCAATGTAGCTTGTCTCAAAGCAGTATCAGCTATATTTGCTACAAGCTCCTCAGCTAATCTTCATTTCTCCTCATCAGATTTTTCAAAAACTCTTCCAGCAGCCGCCTTTTGTTCTTTAGCCAATCCAAGCAAACCTTTTTCTTGTAATTTTTTTAACTTCTTCTGATAGTGGTTTACTTTCATGTTGTTTTCCAAGTAAAGCCCCAGTAACTGGTTTGAGAACAGTAGTTGCTGTTTCTGCTGCAGCAACTTGACCACGTCGTGCTTGCTGTACTAGCTGTTATATTTTGCCTGAGACTGCGCAAGTTGTTTTAGATTTTCTATATGTTTTCTATACTTTGCTTGTTTTTGCATTATTCATACACTATTTTCTATAAAAATTATTGTAAATATGTATCAATGCAACATCAAAACATTTTACTCGTATCATTCGTTAATTTATCGAACAAAAAAGTCATATCTTTTTGCCGTTACTTGACGATATAGTTCAATAAATTTATCTTTTGTTACACCGCTGCATTGTTCGTTCGCGATATTTCTCACGTCAATATTGTCAAGGCCTTGAAATAATATAATACAACCAGTATTTCGCCTAATAATTTTGTCGACATTATAATATACTTGAGAAAGATAAATAAAATTACATTTCTTATTTCGTGATAATGAAAAATACTATCAGATTTTATTCATTTCTTGATTATTTAGCGGAATATCATCAAAAACAACTATTTTGTGTTCGGACGAGTCAAGTTGATTAAATCGAATAAGTTCTTCTGGTTGTTTGATAAAAATAAAATCTTCGCCAGCCTCAAGATCGTCACGACATTTGTCGTTATAATTGCTAAGTAAATGGCACTTATGTTCCTGCGGATTAATTGTATAAATATATACAATATACAATATGTATATAATATAATGTATAATTGTATAAATATATACAATATACACTATATATATAATCGTAGCTAAAATTATCTTATTATAACAAACTCATAAGCAAATTTGTTTTGCCGGATCCAATTCTACGAATAATAAGATAATGACAATCTGGAAGCTCATTGTTATGTTTATGTTTTACCAAACGCTATGTATCAAAATTTAATATTGACGATTTTGTCATTACTAAGATTATGTTATATAATTTTGTCTAGTAGTAAATAAATATTGACATTTTATTCAAAATTTGAAACAACAGTAGGAGATTCATCACCTGCTCAGCATGGTGACTTATCTAAATATGCAACTCTTGATCATCTCAAAAATGAAATTACTAATTTACTAAATATCACAAGTGAAAATGAAGTTGTTATTTTTCAAGATAGGAAGGAAGATTAAAAACGAGTAATATACAACTATCAGAAGTACTTATGAGAATTCGCACTACAGTTGTTAATAATATAGTTAATTTTGCTGACCAAGGTAAAATACAAGATTAGGGTGCAACTGCAACTAAAAAATATGTTGACGATAAGGAAGTCACAATAACAACTTCATTAGCAACAATAAATAATCAAATTGCTGCATTTAAAACTGATTAAGACAATCATGTACAGACGTTTCTAGATTTTCGTATAAATTTAAACAGAACTAATAATGAAATTTCTGGAAGTCCACCAACTGTTATTATTAATCTCGCTGACATTAACGCAAGACTCGATGATATTATAAGTTTCATTCCAATATCGTTCAAAAAACTGATCTAATTAAAATTCCTCATCAGCAGATCATCAACGTGTTATATACCGTAGCATCAGGAAAAGCTAAATAGTCACAGCACAATAACACTCCTAAACAAACTACGAAGGTTACTGGTGTGTATAGATTGTCTGTGTTTAGCAGTGCAAAGTTTAGTATATATATACAACATTTCCATGGCGTCATTCGACTGATGATTTTTCTGGAACTGTATATATTGCGTTAAACAAAGATACTGAATAAACGTTTATGCTGATTAACGTTTATGCTGATAGCGGATAATAAAAAGTTAGCCGCAGCGACTTATTGGTGGTGTATTGAATTTGCAGCTGAAACTCCAGAATTAGTTACATAAATGACGGTATAAATATGTAAACAGTTATATAATGAAAAAAAATATATAGTCGATTTCAATCATATTTCAGAAAACATTCCAAAACAAGATGTTGATGCTTTAATGCAACATTGCATATATTAAAAATCTTTGGTGCTTAAAAAATGTTATAAATACTACACCAAAATACTTCGGGTAATATCATATTTACCGCTACTAATAACCAGCTCTGGTAAAGGATCATCCCTTATTAATACTACTGCTTTGTTATCTGTAAGAATGTTCAGTCGTAGCCGTAAGCGCAGTTCAGTCGCCGCTTTCAACATCTTAGAGTGTCAAATAGCTTCTATTACCTTTAAATAGGTATTTTTGTGCTGGAAGAGGTTGTCTGCTCGGGTGTCTACGTAAAACAACATGTGTTTTGTTAGTGGAGATAATTGTACTTCGTCTACTTTCTAAATAATTATTTATTAAATAATTATTTTCCCTGGAGAAAAACAATACTGGTTTGGACAAAGATATTTCTGGAATTGTTTCTAAATTGGAAGAGAACAATAAAACTTGTGTTTCACTGTGAAAATTCTGGACTTTTCGTGTTAGCCTTCGTCTGACGTCATCGTCCGCCATCTTCGACCGGATCTGGAATTCAGACTGTGTTAACGTAGAAATGTTCACAATACGTTTGTGTTTTCATATTTTTAGATATATATAAAGAATACAAATCACATGGCGAATAACAGCCCTTTCAAGCGTACTGGATCCACCAAGAGATCATATGATCATGTGTGTCAGGGATTATTTAAAATAGATGCAATACACTGACGACGAACAGTACGAAACTAGTAACTAACTAGCCTAAGCGCTTTCGACTCTTAATGATTCTTTTTCAAAGGCAAATACAAAACATATATACGACAAACAAATAAACACAAAAACGTTGTGTTTGTAAACCTCTACATGGCTCTATCCACATGTGTTAGAACTATAAATACAACCAGCTTGTATAGACTACTTGCGGAAACTGAAAACGGTGTATAATTCCCTAAAAGTCTACAAGCCAAAGCGACATCTATTTCTACTTTTTGTACATTTATGTAACGCAGATTATATCCCGGATATTTGATTCTATACCGGTTATTCTTGTAGTAAAAATTGAAGGATAATAAGAATATTTAAAAAAATGTTAAATTCTACTAGTGCATAGTTTTCATTTTCTAGTGCTCTTGGTTTAGACCGCTACGTTTCAATGTTCTAAGGCGGCGTATCCAGTATGATTCCTTTTCCTTCCTGGTTTCGGAACTCCAGCTGTGGTTGTTAGCAATAGCGATAAGTATTATATCACTGGAAGTTTGGCCTGGGGAGGATAAGTGTTCTGCGACCGGGCTTCTGTACAGCTTTTTTGTCATCCAATCAGATCTATAAAGGTTTATCCTTTTGTGTAGCTTTTCAGTTTCTCCGACGTACTGAAGGCCACAGATCTTACATGTGATGAAATAAATCACACACACACACACACACACATATATATATATATATATATATATATATATATATATATATATATATATATATATATATATATATATATATATATATATATATATATATATATATATATATTCATGCAACTTTATACAGGTATGCAGATGACTGGATCAATATATGTGCATAAATAGAATTACAGAGATACAGAAAAGGTAGTTTTAGATAGATAGATGAATGAATTGATTGACAGAATGGTGATTGTTGATGGTAAAAAAAGAGCGATCGATATATGTATGTATGTATGTATGTATGTATGTATGTATGTATGTATGTATGTATGTATGTATGTATATATATATATATATATATATATATATATATATATATATATATATATATATATATATATATATATATATATAATTTCAAACAAAGGCATTGATAAAGAAATTGTTCACTCTTTTTGTCTCAATTTCTGTTTATTTCTTAACGTTTTATTGTATAACAAAAAGCACATATATAGAAACAATATGGGATGGTTTGCCAATGTATCCAATGTAGCGTAAATAAATCTGTATAACAATAGCAGGTGAGTGGAAACAAACTGTCAACAAAACTTATCTTGTGACTAAAATCTGACAATTCCTAATTATAACATAATTTCTAATTACAAAACCGATACAATTAAGGATTTCGCATATATGTATATATTACCTTCGTACCTTACAGATCTTAAATTGACGCATTTTCATGTGCGTCGCTAATCTAATCCAAAAACTAAACGAACTATGTTAAATGAGGTTTAATAAGTAAATACAAAACAATTGTCAGAATACATTAAAGCCTGGAAAGGGTATAAATAGATAGCGGTATAATTTTAAAATAAACTAGAATGTACGTTCATGAAAAGAACTACACAGAAAATTCGAAAATATCGTCATATATGTAGGTATATTGCATTAGATAAATCATAATGGTGTCAAAATGAAAGGAAATTAATTATCAAACATTTGTTTCACATACACTATAAAAATAGAAAATATGTTCCTTCGCTGGACCCGTTTTGTAATTACGAAATGTTATATATATATATATATATATATATATATATATATATATATATATATATATATATATATATATATATAATCTACTGAACATAAGCAAATTAGGCAAGCTATTGGTATAAGCCAGTTTGACTCAAGAAAATATTTTATATTTGTTGTGCTCTTAAACAATGCATGACAACCCATCATCTCTGTAACAGATCACGTACTATGATGCAGAATGAACTCGGATCTATGTATTGATTTATGTTCTTGGTTACATACGTGAAGCTATACAATTCAAGCGATTGCGAACTTAAACATTTCACGAGCAAACATCTTGAAAAATCATGTATGTACATAGATCATTAAGAAGTATTAACAATGATTTCTATCACAGGTAAGTTAATTTGAAACTGTTTAAATTAGTATGTTATAACCGGTATAATGTTATGCCACATTTCAATCTCTCCAGTCTTTGACGACTGCCAGTGTCGTTGTCCTATCGGCGACGATTTGTCACCTAAGATCACATGACCTATGACACTGTCTTTTGTATATAGTCTTCCACGCATCAATACAAATTCCATCGAATAGCCCACCATGTTATCATTGTTTATCGTAAACAGGTAAGGTTGGTTCCAAATAGGATTATATCCGGCAATAGGCCTGGATACTTTGCTTTCGATGACTTTGTTGTCCTGCAGTAGGTTGATTATTACATAATGACCTGAAGAAAAAGAAATAGAGGATAAAATTAACTCATTGGCAAGTCAACTTAAGAGGGACAGGTAATATACTGAAAATTTCTGACAAACTTAACTTAAACACATTTACTAGTTTGTGTATCTGCATATCTACCGTGTAACTTTCAACATAAATTCGTACTAAATACCATACTTTCTTAGCAAATAATTTCTTTTCCAATTACCTAGCCACATACATACATACATACATACATACATACATACATACATACATACATACATACATACATACATACATACATACATACATACATACATACATACATACATACATACATACATACATACATACATACATACGTGCATATGTACGTACGTACATACGTACGTGCGTGCGTGCCTAATGTATTCATTGGAGTATATATCATCACAAAATTGTTAAAACAGGTAATAGATAGATCGTTTATCGCTTGCCATAAATCAAGAAATAACAAGTTCTAACAGTTAAAGCCATGGGACATCAACTATCGATACAAACCGAATACACTTATAATTTACATATATTATTTGAAACAAATATTAATAAATCAAGATGATATAGGAATACAGGAGAAAAGACAAATGTTTTGACAATTTGATAAATATTTCCGTTTTTCTAAACATTTGGTGATTAATTCTCAACATCTTACCAGGTTGACCAATTTTTCTGTCAGATTTTGGAATATTAAAGGCTTTTCGAAGCAAAACTTTGATTCGTTTTCCTTGTGGCTGATATTCCAAGAGGATGAGAAGAGATCCCAGTTCTTGTACCATTAATTTGAAACTTGTTGATTTCTGAAAGGACAAGACATTACACAAATGGTTAAATATATAAAAACTAAAGAAAATCCACATATCACTAATTTCAGATTCGGTATCGTTGGGGATGATTGTCGTGCATTCCCGCTTCTTCGATATAATTTCTGTTTTGATTTAGACAATTTTCTTACTATTGCTTTTTAAATGACATTAATTATGGTATGTGTTGTCATCAAGTTCAAATTTACATTAGGACAAGAATGTTTGCAAATTCACGCTGAAATTACTATATGTAGACGAAAAATACACAAGTTTTTCTTCATTTCAGCAACTTTATGGAAACGGATAGTTTCTATTATGTCCTAAAGGTTAATGTTATTTATTTCAAAGTTTCCTGAATTTTACTTTTCTTCGGTAAAAAGGAGAACGGATACTGATGCCCGTCAGCAGACATTTCGAATTTGACAGGATATTTTTATAAATACACATTTTGCTGTTCACTCTACAATGTTATACATTAAATAAAAAGAACAAGAAGATTTAAACTCCGAATTATTTTCTATATAAACACAAATGATATGAATTGGAATATTTTTTATTGTACTAGTTTTGCGCGCTTCATATCTAAGGTTCCTCTGTAGGGATATTATTATTCTCGAGTTTTCAGCTTCAAGGATTAGTGTCAAAAGAAACCAGAAAGATCTGAATCATCCTGTCCATTCCACGTATACTTGTGACTGTCTCCAAGGAGTTTTTGTCACAGTAAAGAACAATCTTCTTATATATTTGTATCCTAAATTTTGTATCAGATCCCCTTAAACTCGTTCGATTATTACTTCATGCATAACTGTTTAGTTTCTTTGTTAATTTTAATGATATTAGTCCCTGAAATATAAATAAAATGAATGACTACAAATTATCGCAGCATGACATTCAGTCTTACACAGATAGTTTGTTTAAACACTTTTGGAAAGGTCGCAATAAAGTGAAATGCCAAGTGACATTATTAGAACAGGTAACAAAGCCTAAATAACACCTAATTAAAGCACACACGATGACAGAGAATTGATCTTGCTGCTACCAAATGAGGGTTCCATCTGCATCTGTATTTGAACGGGATAAGATATCACAATCAATTAAGTCTAGATATTATATAATTAATACTAAGAAATGCCCTCTTTGTTCGTGTCAATATAATAGAGTATGCACTACTTACACGTCGCCATCGACGGTTAGATGTCAATACTTTACAGCATACTGGGGTAATGCAGTCCATCGGAGAACCGCAACACTGAATATAGGCGTCTCCAAACGTAACGTCTTTCGGCTTTTTCAAGTTGCTTCTAACGAAAACAGTTATTTTTAACACAGATTTGTCAATATCGTCCATTGAAATCTTTGGAAAAATGAAATCTTCTTCAATAGTGGTGGTATCACTAATTTTGTAGACTCCACTTTTGCAATTTCCCCTTTTTGATGGAAGAAGGATAAGGTTAAAAAACACATGTGATTCCTCCGATTTATGAGACATTCCGGATATCGAAATAACACGTACTCTTAATACATTTTCTCCGTTATCATGATGCATTGTTAGGACTATCTCAGGCTCTTTTTCTTCGTGTTTATTCACAGACTGCTCTGCGTCGGTTGATGAAAACGATCTCATGAGTTCAGCGTTGTTGTTCTGCTTTTTGTGGTTGCCCCTTGAAACTGAAATTGATTCACTGTCGGTTTGTTTTCTTGTATTCATTAGTTCTGTCGCTGCAGAGAATGAAGACTGTCTACGACTAAGCGCATAGTCTGTTAGTTCAGCGAGTGCTGAATGCCTACGACAATCTTTCGACGTCTTTTCTTGTAACTCTCTACGAATATCAGGGTCCGAATAGTTCTGTTTTTGTGGATATGTGGGCACACTGTTAAGGTTGTGGTATCTTGCAGTGACCCATTCTGTTTTATGACTTTCGCGTTGCTGAGTGGGCGCAACGACTGCCTTGTACAACTTGTGAGTCCTGATAGTCGTAAGAAGCTCTCGGGCAGCTTGGTCAAGTTTTTGTTTTGCAACATGGCGTTTTCTTAAGTACATAAAAATACTGAACACTAGTATGAGAACAATAGCGGCCATACAAGATCCAGCCAAGACTGGTACTGGTACTGAAAGATGAAAGAAAAGAAAAGTATTTGAATTATTTCTTTCATTTAAAATAGCTTTTTCGCGCGTAGTGCCACAAAATATACGACTACATGTATACGATAATAACACACCGACAAGAAATAATTATAAGAATCAAAAATTGTATTCGACATGGATCAATAATGCACATGGATCTGTTACTAAAATGAAAAGAAACAAACTAACTCGAGCAAGTGACGTAGTTGTTTAATGTGTATCATTTTGCAGCACTCGTGGAGAAAACCTTGTCATTGAATTTTCATATAATTAATGTAAAAGAGTTTGTTTTGTTACTGTTTCTTTTACAAGAAAACCCTAACGAATCATAGAATAAAGAATATAAATTGGTCATCGCCGTCAACTCACGCCTGTTGCAGAGGAACGTGTAAACTTTTCACCGATTGCTAACCTAACTACAGCATAAGTCATAACAGAGATGATATAAAACTCATTTGCAAATTCTGCATTTCTACACGTAACAAATGATGTTGGTCTATCTATGTCCGCAAGTGTGCAAAACGAAAATTAAAATAGTGGGAAGTTCGGATATGGAACTAAATAAATAACAATTTCTTTTTCTCAAATCAGACTTAGAAATATTTATTTGAAAACGTAATCTTCCACCTGTTGCAGAGTATGATATACAGGTACAACCAATTAGTTTGGTGTCTTTGTTGCTGAACAAGTCACTTTTAATTACAATGATGATTGTTCCTGTATATTTTTTATGTATATTTATGTAAATACGGTGTTAGTCTACTAATTGGGACCGCTCCAATGTTCAGAAAGGTTACGGCGTCCGCCAGGGATGCGGGAGATCGTGGGTTGGAACTCCGACCGAGTCATACTAAAGACATATAAAAGGGTACTGACAGCTTCAACGCTTGGCGCTCATCATTAACAGGTTAATTATAGGACTCGTCGACTTGGTGTCAGGATAATTTGATTGGGTGGGACATGATTTGATTTATATGGAGAATAAAAACCCAGAACTATGCAACTAGTCTAAGTCAATTTCATTCACATTTCGGCTTTTCCTTCGTGTAATTTCAATGTATTAAAGAAAATATGTAAGAATGACATAACTGATTTCGTAAGAGTCTGAAGCAAAATAAGATGTGTTCTAAACAAAAATTCCGGTGACTAATGCTTCAAATATTTGAAGCAATATGACACGCTAATATCGTTGTTGTTGTTCTGGGGCTTAACGCCAATTTTCAACATACGATAGGCTATACATGGTGGCCAGTACTAAAGGTGAAGGAAAAAGCCGGGAAATCCGCGGAAAGAACCACCGACCCAGGGGAAGCTACTGGCAAGCTTTCTCACATTTCCACATTCGCCGAATCTTAAACTCAAACCCACACAGACAGAGGTGAGATGGCAGTGATCCGTAACGGAAAGCGCTTTAGACCACTAGGCCACTCGCCTCCCCCCCGCTAATATCGTAATGTATGATATATGATCATCTCCAAATGTGATACGTTAATGTCCAAATATGAGATGTTCGTGTTAAACAAATTTCCGCTTGACATAAGTGAATACCTTCCTTAGTTTCCCATTCTAAATATGTGCCAGATATGAAAGACTTTTCATAAGCTTCAGTTGTATTATCCTGACAGGCGAAACGCATGTCATAACATTCTAACGCATGAAACACTTTCAATAAACTTGTTTTTTTTTATCCTGACAGGTAAAAAGCCATATCATATTATTCTGACACATTAAACACGTTCAATAAACTTCTGTTTTGTGATTCTAACAAATTAAGAGTTCGTGTCTTAATATTCACATCGATAATTTTATTTTAAACATTCCTTTCCAATAATCTAATATATGTGAATACTTTTTTATAAGGTACAGTTCAAATATTCTAAGAGATATAGTCTTGTTCTAATATTCGGACAGACTTAACACTTTCCATGCATTCATGTCCTAATATTCTGAAAAGAACACGCTTACTCTGGCATATTTCTAGTACGCCTCTAGCTTAATATATCGACATCTGTCATCTGAATATAATAACAGGAAATGATCGAACGCGCCTGAGGTTTAGACGTCTGTATCTCGCAGCAATGCGTGGGAGTCAGAAATCCATTGCAAGAGATCAATTGTTTTATTTCTGTCACAAAGAAGCCAAGTCAGTGCCTAATGCTCATCGTAACTAAAACAATCATTCTTCTACATGCAAACCCAGAAATGTTTCAAACATTTGCGCTATGAAAAAACTGACGTAATAGACATACAATGTCTTCACACACACACACACACACACACACACACACACACACACAGAGGTACGCATCAAACTGCCTGCCTGCCTGCATGGTGCCTGCCTACCTACCTACCGACCGACCTACTGACCTACCTACCTACCTACCTACCTACCTACCTACCTACCTACATACATACATACATACATACATACATACACACACATACATACATACATACATACATACATACATACATACATACATACATACATACATACATACATACATACATACATACATACATACATACATACATACATACATACATACAGCAAATTCAGAAATAACGACAATGTGGTTGAATAAATTTCATACAGTTAAATTTATGCAATTTTATTTCTTTATTATTTGAATAAGTAAGCGGAAAGTAGTTTATATGAACATACCTTCCCCTTTAACTTGTGTCGAAAGGTTTCTTTTCTCCACAGTTCCATTGCCTTTGGATCGCACTGAGAATAAATATTAAAACAAAATATTATTTCTAAAAGTATTTTTGTGTTGTTTTGTCGGAGAAGGAAGTGACAGTAGTGAATACAGGATTTAGCAGCATATTGAAGTTATGAGTAAAGGCGAGTATTAATTCGCATTAGAGAAATATTAATTTAGGCATTGATACCGCCAGCAGTAAAAGCATTTTTGCAGATGCATGCAATTCAATTCAGCAATAGCGTTAAGTCTTTTTTATATAAAAAAACAAGTCTTTGACAGCGCTCTTCAACGCAGTTGAGCATCAGAGTTAATATTTCTTCACGCAAATGCTCAAGGAGTGATTTTGAAACATTAACACATGAAAGTTTTCCTTTTAACCGATATAAATGACATTTCTGCGCATTATCAATTTTAGGATGCTAACGACTGATTACAGTATTGCAGTCAGATGATATAGAACTTGTGCAGTCAGTGCACGGTAAGAAGAGATTTCACTGTTTATATATTCAGACACTCAAACAAGATTTTCGCAACCTCCTATGAAGCTACTGCATGAGAAAAAAATAATGGATAGAAATGGTCACTTTAAAATGTAGAATATTATCTAGGATAATATTTTTTCTGATCTACTCAAACTAATTTAATTGCACGTATATTTAGATTATTTTACCTTTTCAGTTTAGATTTCGAATTAGAATTTGAACGTAAACTGTTTACTTGAGTGTTGATATACACAACAAATTAGAGATAAAAATCGACATCCGGTTTCTTCTATACAGGAAGACAAATATAATGTATTATATAATCATAGATTTGGATATTATATTACCTATTTGGATTGCTTCTGACAATTTATTTGGATGCTCTCTTCCTTGCATTTTGTGGTTCTGCAGTTTAGCTGCAAATAATGTAAAGAATCTACCAGACTTTCGGGCATATAGTCTTTGTGATGGTAAGAAATGCTACTATACATGGAATTGTATATCCAAGATGGGCAATCTGTAGTTACATAAAAGAAACATGTACATAAAATACTAGAATTAAACATCGTCATACCAAAACCGGATATATTAAGACACAAAATACGAAATATAACGAAAATCGAAACTAATTGTTGATATTATTTTTACCTGTAATTGCTGCATGCTTTGATACATATTTTAAATATATAAAACATTTCAAAGGGGTAGTTACATGCTGAGTACGTAATCTTTAATTGACATACATAACCTCATAATTTTCAGCATTATTCTAATTACAGTCACCATTTAAACACTGTCCTCTTCTATACACTTACTGCTTATTTTATTTTGCAGTTATAACTAAAAATAGTTTTATTATAATTAATGCATACAGTTAATTATATATAATCACTTTTCAGATAACTGAGATAAACGTAAAACATGCTTACCGTATGAATCTGTAATAGGAAAGCTTATTTCCTATTTCATTGTTATAATTCAGTCCTTTACAGAGTCGATATTAGTTTATCCCATGCTTAACTACTATCGATTATTTCCATTTAAGAAATATTTCACTCTTGCACCTTCTATAATACTCGCAGAAGTTGCAGGCGATTCTATATATATATTCCGAGAATCATGTGACTGTCGTGGGCGAGGAGACAGACATTATGTGTCTAGATAGGCTTGGCTGATATAAAAAAATGTTCAAGGTTGGCATAGGCTGTATGCAGATATTTTATAACACTTTAAATGAACTTGACAGTCAAAGTCACGATAATTAGTATGATTTATCACAACAATACAAGGAATAGAAAATATTAACGGAGACTAAGGTAAACAGAAGATCAGGTGATGCTTCGAGTACAATTGTACCCTACGATAATGAATTTCATGTCAAGAAATAGAAGTATATATGGAGAGGAAGTCGATGTGCATATAATGTAATACAACCTAGACACCTTTATTTGTGTGCGTGCGTGTGTATGTATATGTATATGTGTATGCATATATATATATATATATATATATATATATATATATATATATATATATATATATATATATATATATATATATATATATATATATATATATATATATATATATATATATATATAATTTCCAACTACATTCGGCAGATGTGTTTTACATATTTAATATGTAAATATTTTATATTTTATATACAAATTGCCATCTAAATTCGGCAGATGTGTTTAACGTATTTAATGTGTAAATTTTTTTTATATAAAAATTGCCATCTGCATTCGGCATATGAGCTTTACATGTTTAATACTTTAACTTAACTATTGTTGTTTCCTGTCATATCTGACTTCATTGTGAAAAAAAACATGATTACATGATATTGAGTTAAGGTATAATACTGAATTAAGGTATTATTACATAATACTAAAAAGCGTTTTTAAGTTTTGATTATATAATCTTTAAGGTATGATTTTATGTTACTAAGTAAGCATGTATAAGGTATGATTGCAAAATACTGAGAAAACGTTTTTAATGTATGATTGTATGATGTTGTGAAAGCGTATGATTACATGATGATGAGAAACTGTATGGAAGATATGATTTCATGATATCGAGATAGCGTTTGTTAGGTATGATTACATGATAGCGATAAAGCGCTTGTAAAGTATGATTATATGATGTTGAAAAAGCGTTTGTAAGGTATGATTATATGATATTGAGAAAGCATTTTTAAGGTATGATTACCTGATATCGAAAAAAACGTTTTTATCAGTGACGTTGACGCAGATAAAGTAATAGATAAAATTTAGTTATGACAATGGCATTTGTGGATACAACTGTTTGTATATTGGTGTTTCATAAAAGGGTCATTACCAGGAAATGAGGTGTTTGTTAGAGGGGTAAAATGCACTATCGACGAATGATAGTTTTGGTGTCTATAAAACTATAAAGTCAAGTCATAACAGTTGGATATATGTGAATTCCTATATTTGTTAACGTATTGCTTATATAGTACTAGTTCATCAGATTCCGCTCTCGAACATTTTAAAGCCTTTTTCTATGCTTGCCAAGTCCGATGAGTATTAATATTTCGCGAATTATTAATATTTATGTTAAGTTGTTAATAGATTTGACAAGGTTCAGGATGCATTCAATAATTGACAAGAAGTAAAGAACTTTTTATACACCATACAAGTCCATCCAGAGGTAAAAATTCAGTCGTAGATTTGAAAACACAGCAGTGAAATTAGAAAAACATTAAACAATATTTTATGCGAGTGTTCAATAAAAATTTACTGAGTTTGAAAATATATTATGTATCTAAAATTGTTATGACGACTAGTTACCACAGTGATCTGATATTAGATTTCCTTAGTAGAATGTGAGCGAAACAATGCTTACAAAATCATCATGATGCTAAAGTATGTTTAAATAATGTGAAATATTCTGTTATTTATTACATATCACTGAGATAATATGCCCACTTGATTTTTCTGCAAGATGACATTCTATATAAAATGTTTAAATTTTAGTTTATTTAAATTAGGTCCGATTATTAATGCATCTTACATGACTGGATGCACTATCATGCCTCTAATCACACTGATATTAACGGTACAATTACACTCCAAGTCAAATTACTTTTGCAGAAATTATACAGCAAACAAAATCGTAGGCCAAATGAGTTTATAGTTGTTGTTGTTGTTGTTGTTGTTGAGCTTAACGCCATTTTTCAGCACACGATAGGCTATTCATGGCGGCCAGTATTAATGGTGGAGGAGGAAACCGGGAAATCACCAGAAAAAACCACCGACCCAAGAGAAGCTACTGCAAGCTTTCTCACATATCCACATTCGCCGAATCCTAGACTCGAACTCACGCAGAACAGGGGAGATGGCAGTGATCCGTAACGCAAAGCGCTTTAGACCACTCGGCCACTCGGGGGCCCCAATGAGTTTATATCATATCTCCGCAACCCTTGAGGATCGTGCTTGGTTTTCGTCAGCAGCTGCTGGTTAGCACTCCAACAACTTCATTTCTGGTTAGACTCCGATAAATCTGGTAAACGTACTTCGTTAAGACAATAGAAGTTGTTTGCGTATATTAGTTGTGTGTATCGATTGGTTTAAAGAGCCACAATTCAATAAACTGTATTTTTTATCATATATATTTTATTTGATAAAACATGATATATATATATATATATATATATATATATATATATATATATATATATATATATATATATATATATATATATATATATATATATATATATATACTGGTATTATTTATATATAAGACAGTGTGAGCATCAGCTAAATCTGGATTTATTTATAAGACTCCCTGACATCTGCTTGCTATGCGTATATAGCATCAGGATCTCACTAGACAAAATCCGAGCACATTATTAAAGATTTTAGTGATGTGATGTAATTATGATTTTTAACGTAGCTTTAACAATTTTTCAGTCATATCGCTACGATGTCTGATGTGTGGTAGTTTATAGTGATGTCAAGCACTGGGGCATCATGCCGCAGACATGTAGCATGATGTCCCACCCAGTCACTTTATTCTGACACCAGGCCGACCAGTCCTAACACTAACCTTATAATGCTGAGTGCCAAGCGAGGTAGCTGTTAGTACCATTTTTGTAAGTCTTTGGTACGACTCGACCGGGAATCGAACCCACGACCTCCCACATCCGAGGCGGACGCTGTAACCACTAGGCCACCGGAGCAGATTTTAGTACCTGATTGGTTAACGTTGTTACTATTATAGAAGAGGGGCCCCGAGTGGCCGAGTGGTCTAAAGCGCTGTTTGTTACGGATCACTGCCATCTCACCTCTGTCTGCGTGTGTTCGAGTCTAGGATTCGGTGAATGTGGATATGTGAGAAAGCTTGCCAGTAGCTTCTCGTGGGTCGGTGGTTCTTTCGGGTGATTTCCCGGTTTCTTCCTCCACCATTAATACTGGCCGCCATGAATAGCCTATCATGTGCTGAAAAATGGCGTTAAGCCAAACAACAACAACAACAACATTATAGAAGACTTCACGTTTTTATAAAATTTAGTAATTATTATGTCATCTTAATCAAGACAGGTTTGATTATAAGCTACATTAGCGCATGGTGATATATTAAGGTCTGCTTGGCAAATGTTCTTCCCGCCCGTCAAAGTGTATATCCGATCACATTCTGATGAGATTTCGCACGCTACACTTCGATTTCCACGATCGCGGCAAGTCATTTAAACCTTTGGCTGTTTCGATAAACTTGGTATAAATGTCATATCTGCGTATATTAATTCGATAATTTGGCGCCTAATTTGCGGAGTTTGTTACGCTAAGATGGCAGTGTTCATGTGATCATATATTAGTCAAATGTGATGCACACTCACATTACTAAGATCTTGATGTAAATATATCAGGAGCAATTTGCTGTTCTCAGATATAGCATAAGACCTAAGCGGTATATTTCTTGAAGAGTAGAGTTTATTATGCTTCTGTAGGATGTGTACTTTGAATAAACTTAAATCGTATTTGAGAGGTATTCCTACAACAGCAGGCTATTGATGGAACGTATTGTTAGCAACTTCTGGAAATTGTCAGCCATATTTACCTGCAGGATGAATATCCTGTTTCGGAGAATGTGTATGGTCATTATACATAAAGTATTCCGTGATTATAATAATTCATGACATTGATACAAGAGGAATTAAGTGCCTTGTTTCTTAAATTTGAATTAAGCTATGGTAATTCAAATACCTTTTAATTTTTGTGTTTTGTGATAAGATGCGCTTATTCTCACCCATTTGACAGAGAGAAATCTGCCTGGTTTGCTAACTTTACTTTACTTATTTCAGTCTGGTTATCTCACACCTGTCTTCTC
This sequence comes from Potamilus streckersoni, assembly GCA_016746295.1. Lineage (NCBI taxonomy): Eukaryota > Metazoa > Mollusca > Bivalvia > Unionida > Unionidae > Potamilus > Potamilus streckersoni. The sequence goes on from JAEAOA010000627.1 coordinate 2,868,112, forward strand.
AGTCTGGTTATCTCACACCTGTCTTATCAGTCATATAGTCCACACGCTAGAAACTACTTTTAGAAAAGAAACACTTGATGTCTTCTGCTGTGCCTGACAGAGTGGATATAAAATCCAGCATCAGCATCAACAACAACAAATAAATAAAATAAATTCACACATAACGTAACTTAAGGTATCTCCAGTTTTGATAACACCATGCAAAATATTTTCACACACATACACAACCCCACCTCACCCCCACACACAATAAAGTCGAGCTATTTGATAGAGCTCCATACACACTGGCAATACACATCACTGGCAACACAATATTTTACCGTAAAGTCTGCAAAAAACATAATGAGCTTTGTGAAACTGGGTTCTTCAAAATCTGTCAAACTTCACAATCCGCCCAAGTTCAATCGAATATAATAATGCTGTTGCAAATTTAAACTCCTGCACTTACAACTGATAAAGTTAAAATTTAACTGTATAAAAGATATTAATCATTTATTATCAATTTCATGACATAAATGAAATTAAATGTGATAATACGGTAATAATATTAAATGATTTTATGTTTCTAGTTTCTCATGCGTAGAATTTGTGTGAGTCGAAACGTCACCCCATTGCTATATTGGTCCTAATGTTCAGCATAACAAAAGCACATTGGCTCGTTGCTCAATACTTCCAACACATAACAATTATAACTTTTCTTTCTTAATTGTTTATATATATATATATATATATATATATATATATATATATATATATATATATATATATATATATATATATATAGATGCAATAAACTGACGACGAACAGTACGAAACTAGTAACTAACTAGCCTGAGCGCTTTTGACTCTTAATGAGTCTTTTTCAAAGGCAAATACAAAACATATATACGACAAACAAATAAACACAAAAACGTTGTGTTTGTAAACCTCTACATGGCTGTCTTCACATGTGTTAAAATAATAAATACAACCAGCTTGTATAGTCTACTTGCGGAAACTGAAAACGGTGTATAATTCCCTAAAAGTCTACAGGCCAAAGCAACATCTATTTTTACTTTTTGTACATTTATGTAACGCAGATTATATCCCGGATATTTGATTCTATACCAGTTATTCGTATAGTTAAAATTGAAGGATAAAAAGAAGATCTAGAAAATGTTAAATTCTACTAGGGCATAGTTTTTATTTTCTAGTCTTCTTGGTTTAGACCGCTACGTTTCAATGTTCTAAGGCGGCGTATCCAGTATGATTCCTTTTCCTTCCTGGTTTCGGAACTCCAGCTGTGGTTGTTAGCAATAGCGATAAGTATTATATCACTGAAAGTGTGGCCAGGGGAGGACAAGTATTCTGCGACCGGGCTTCTGTACAGCTTATTTGTCATCCAATCAGATCTATGAAGGTTTACCCTTTTGTGTAGCTTTTCAGTTTCTCCGACGTACTGAAGGCCACAGATCTTACATGTGATGAGATAAATCACATTCTCTGTTTTGCACGTTTTGCTTGGACCATGTATGTTTAGTTTTTCTTTAGTCACTGTGCTAGTGAATGTCTTGGTCTCTATCATATGTTGACAGGTTTTGCATCTTTTATCGCCACAGGGTCCAGATTGACTAGGTTGGTTTTGACTAGCGATTGGCGTTAGCTTTGCCCTGACTAGGATGTCCTTTAGGTTTTTTGGTCTCCGGTAAGCTACTACAGGTTTGTTCGGAAGTATTAGGTTTAGTTATGTCTGACGATTGCACGGTTGGCCATTGGTTTGCGATGATTTTACCTACTTTGGGATTGTCTGGGTGATAGGTCAGAATAAATGGTATCCGATCAACCTTTTCTTTCTGTCCATATCTGAGTAGGTCATCACGGTTTGTTTGTTTGGCCCTTTGGATTGCCTCCGCAATCAGGTCTTTGTCGTAGCCTTGGTGGATCCAGTACGCTTGAAAGGGTTGTTATTCGCCATATAATTTGATTCCACTAAGATATTTATTCAGAATTTTCATTGAAGAGTACAAAACCTGATGACCTTAGAGTTAGAATCAATAATAGTACCTGATGATTATTGTGTCGTCATTCTTTTAACTAAATTGCAAGTGTGCAGAGTTATTTTAATTTAGCTGAAACAGTTGGGTGAGAAAAATAATCTATGTCTATGCTTGTGCCAAGACAAAAAAATCCCAGTCATGGTGTTAGATTATTTCCTTATCTCGGTCCAAATCCCAACACAGATTCCATTAATCTACTCTGTGAATAAAACATCATTCCTATATTGGTATCATAATAGTACGCAACTTCGATAATACAATCTGCCTGATTACAGAGTGAACTTTCGAGCCTTGAGTCTGGCAAGTGATATTCGACCCACGTGTTCCTTCTTGTGTTTTTATCGTTAAAAGAGTTAAAATTGCAAGGTATGCATTTATCAGATAGTTGCAGATTCTTAAACGTTGATAATAACATCCTTATTACATTAATCTCCAATGTTTTGTACAAGATGATCAATTGACAGGTGTAAATTGAGTACTGCACATAGACCAGTAGCACTAAAACTGATGTAATTGCTTTTAAAATCGATTTAAGTAAACCTATATCACATATTCTTTGGTTATTATGTTGAATATAGAATGGTGTTTTTAACTGCTGCTTTACCTAATCGATAGCAGCCTTTTGTAAATGTCAAAGAGATATCAAGGAATGCTTAGTTGCGAGTGTGGGGTGAGCATTTGAATCAAAAGCCTTCCAAAGGTTACCAAAGCAACAACGTGGCCATTTTTCTTACATTATCTAGGATTTAAAAGACGTCTTTGTTTAATAGACGTTATGTCTGGAAATTCTATACTTCAACTTTTTCATTAAAGTTTATCATTATCTAGATGTACTAAAACATACCTCTTGTCATGTGTTTTATCGTGAACATACATAAAAACTGGCTAAGATATGGGATTGCTCCGTAACCTGCTGTTCGATGGAAGCCAGAATAAAATGCCATCATACTCTCTTCCGGATAGTAATAGATCCGATAAGCTGAACTGCTGTACATATACATATCAGCTACACGAAACATATATGATTTGTTTTAAAGAATACATTTTGCATACAGACATGACTGACGAGAGAAAATAGTAAGCGTCTTGTAAACTTTGCTTCTTTTGCGTGCGTGCATGTAACCAGTCAATGCTAAAGATGTTTGTCACTGAAGCTGGTTGATATCGTTCATTTTATTGCGTGAAAGATGGGGTGAGACAAAAATATGAAACAGTGGCACTACCTTCAGTTACAGGACCAAATTATACATCTAAATGCGTATTCTCTTTGTCAAAAAGTAGAGTTGAAATGAGGATGAAACGAAAGAACCTATACAGTCTGACTCAGTGTGAAGGAGGTGAACATATAAACGACTGCGTATTATCGCAGATTTTTGAAAGCTTTTTTTAAATGCCTGCCAAATTTTAAGCTTTAGGTATTTGCTTACAAACATTTTTAATGCAATAAGAGCCAGACTCAACTACAGGGAAATAATACATGCTACTCTTTTTATTTTAATCCGTTTCACACTTCAACACACGTTTACTTTCCGAAAAAGGGGACTCCTGTTATTTGAACCCGATGGACACTTCTAGACAATTCTACTTTACGTTCCCAAGCGAAAAGACACCTTTTATTTTAATCGGATGAACACTTCTGCACGCTTTTACGTTCCCAAAAGAAGAAACAACTTTTATTTTAAATCCGAAGCACACATCTACACACTCTTGTTATAAGTCTATGCTTTCAAAATACGTAACAGAAGAGAGTGAAAGCAACAAACTTTGTAAATTCTACAAAATAGTTTATTTTTCTAAAATAAAATGTGAAAAAAAACAAAATCACGGTCTTGCGAATTCAATCCAAAAATAATCATAGCATTACAGTCATTATTTCTGAATAATTTAAAGTATGAATAAACTTTAGTAGAAATAAATCCAAATTAGGTCCAAAGCTGAAGATGTTAATGTGCCTGTAGGAGCCTGTATTGTGTTGTTCTCCCAACAGTCTTTTGTTGAAACACAGCAATATAATTCCAGGATTGAATTCACAATAAATCCAAATTAATGTCTCTGTCCTAGAATATATTTTTGAGCACTCTGTAATTCCATAGAAGATAATCACTAAACTAATAATTTGAAGACATAAATTCTAGTCCAAAAGAACTTCTTGATACAAAAATAATATCAATTGATTCTGTTAGATCTTAAGCTGGAATGAAAAATCTTTCCAGTTAATAGATTATAGAGTCTCTGTTTTACGTCAGGTCACAATTAATTTTCTTCTAAAGAAACAAAACCTGATGGAAAATAACCTAGAAATATACTAATGTTCAGAAAATATAAATGTTAAAAGTCTGTTTCCAATAGTAGAATCTATAACCTTGGCAATGACAGGTATACCAGGTACATTGTAAGGGAATTTAAATAGCCTAGACCCAAACCCAAATAAACCTATTTATTTCTATCAATCATGAACTTGATATTAAACCCATACACAGAAAATAAGTTTGATATTTATTAGCTGTTTACATAATAAATATGAAAATAGAAAGAAAAATCAAACATTCAGATGAAGTAGACAATAAACTTAATTTTGGACAAGGTGAAGTCCAACATTACTAACAAACAATGCAAAATTAAATATGCATAACACTTTTCCATTCCAAAGAGAAGAGACACCTTTTATTTTAATCCGATGCACACTTTTACACCAGTTAACATGCCTATGAGGAGAAACAACCTGTTGAGTAAATGCTTAAACTTGAATCACTGAGCACAACAAAAGTTGTTTGAAAGGGGTTGAATGCCCATATTCTGATGTTCATGTGGATGTTACACATAAAAAGCCTTGGAAGGTTGTTGAGCAGGTACATTTTGTAAGCAGATTTAATACATGAAGCTGGAAAACAAAGATGGATAACTCCATTGAAAAATCGCTCATTATTCATCTTCATACTATTAAAATTTTAAACCACCATTTAGCCTCAAAACTAAACAAGGATGTCCATATATAATTTTGCAACTAAGGTCACGTGTACGTTATATAAATATCACGTTTCTTTTTCTGTATTGCACTAATTTGAAATTGTGATAGTGTTAAAAAGGTGCAAACAAAAGGTATCCTTAAGTAAATAGCATAAAGATGTAATGTATTTTAAATGTACATTTTGTAGATGTCATTGTAACATATAAGGGAATGAACCATGCAGATGTCTTTGTGAAACGTAGCCATAATGCGATGTATATGAGTATGAATAGTGTTAAATCCAGGGCACGTGTAAGGTCAATCAGAGAACTGAATTATCTTGTGACAGTGAGGATTTTACCAGTTGTGATTTAACATCTAGCACTTTAAGTTCTACTATGTTGTTACCAGTTCGGGCTGAATTATATTTTCTACAAATTATTGGATTCAAATGATCATTTTCTCTGGAAATACAAAAGAGCTCTAAGTTCTTGGATAAAGGTCCATTGGAATCTTTACTGAATTCAAACGTGGAATAATATGCATGTGATTCAATAAGACAGTTGACACTTCAGAAGTTTGCAGACTATAACAGACAAGTTATCGCCGTTTATTTTGCATTTTTCTCAGGACTTAAAATTGACTTTTATTTAGGACTTTTTATTACTAGGACTTTTGTCTTTAATTATTAGATTATTTTTGTTTTTAATTGTCATTACCTTCTTTTCTCATTTTTCACTTTGCATTCTAGGGAAATAAATTATTTGTTAAATTTTACAAAGCTTGTAGTTTTCACTCTTTTCTGTTACATTTTTAAGAGCATAAACTAGTAACAGAAAATTGGCACTCATCCTTGGGATACAAATGTTTTAAAATATTTCTGAAAACTGATTTTAAAATTTAAATTACTATAGTTTTGGAATTATTTAAATTCCAAGTAGTATTTCATAATTTAGAAATCTTTAGTGAAGTCAGCAAGTTTTTTTTACAATGTCTCCAAAAGTGGAGGTCTTCTCTAAAAATCCTTCCAAAAAAGGGTTAGACTGTTTGAAAAAAAAATGAATCACTTCAGCTTGCCAGAAATATGATCTTTCTGAGGAAAAATCTTCTTGAACGAAACACGAAACAAAATAGTATATTTTGATCCAATATTTGGTGGAAAAGAAAGTTGTAGACTAATGTAATTTGGCCTTAATTAGTAAGTCTGAATCAGACTCTGACATATAAAATAAATAAATTATGATTAAAACAAAAGATTGAGTTAGAGTTAGGAAAGCTTGAACTTCCGAAAGATAAACAGGAAAAGCAAATGTGAGTCCAACTGGAGAAATTGGAAAAACAAATGCAGTTACACAAGGATGAAAGAGAGAGAGAAAAATACTATAGAGAAAAAGGAGAGAGAAACATGCAGTTACAGACGAAGAAAATCAAATGCTTTTGGAGAAAGGAGAGTATCAAATGCAGTTAAAGAATAACGAAAAGCAAACGCTGTTGGAGAACGAGGAGAGAGAGGAATAAATGCAGTTGCAGAAAGAAGTAAAATAAATAAAAATGCAATTATACAAAGAGGAGATAGAGACAATTGCAAATGCGAATGCAAAAAGAAAAGGAACACAGAGAATCGATGAAAGAGAGAAGGAAGAAATGGAATATCAATTAAAAGAGTTGGAGCTGGCACCTTACAAATTCAAGTTTTGATGTTACTTAGAATGTTAAGTTAGTACCCCATTTAGAGGAAAAGAAGTAGACAAGTATTTTTCTTCATTTTTAAAAAGAATTGCTGAAAATTCAAAATGGCCAATTTAGCATTAGAACCTATTATTACAGAGTGCACCTTTTGTCTAAGCCCGAGATATCTATGAATCCCTGTCCGTATAGCAAAGTGCCTACTATGATATAGTTAAGTAATGCATATTAAAGGATTATGAGTTATGCTCAGTTTCTAAAAGGTCAAGGTCACGGTCATGCATTGAAAGAAATACATTTGTTGGGTCCAATTAAACCTCAGTCTGATTTTATTATGTATATTTATGTATATTTATGAACCATTCATGTCTAAGGGCTCAATATCACTCTTGGGTGATTCAGTCAGTCATCTCCCTATTAAAATTTTAAGGGACACGTAGTCTTTTATTATCAGGTACTTTGCCGTTTTCTGAGAAGTCATTTTCTAATGAGAGGTTTCTTATTCGGGGAGTAGTGTGCAGCCTTGTTAATGTTTCTCTCCATTGTGTAAATTTGTCATCAAAGCTAGTCTCAGGACCCGCGAAAATCTGAATAAAATATTCTTTACCATCTAGGCCATTCATTTATTACTGTGCAATGACCTAGCTGGAGATAAGGTTGTAGTTAATCCACTCGTAACTGGCAAGATTTCTTTGGAACAAAAAGTCAACCCTACTGAAGAGTATATCTTGATGTATACCCAGTTTATAAAGTAACTAGGGCTATGACAAAGAACGCTCTTGAGAATGATGTTGATCATTAGAGTATTCCTTTAGCTGATGACAGTATTGGTCAGGTTTTGATGAGATCACCTTCACTCCTTGTTTAGATCAATCGAAAGGTATTAGTGAAACTGAAGCCTGGAAAGTACCTATTTGTTTTAGCATTATATATATGAATTTTATGATGCAATGATGAACACAAGAGGTATCTGTTGATGACGATTGGTCAGGGAACTATCTAATTGCAGTTCCAATATCGTGCAGACAAGAAATTCTTAGTCTGGCACTTGAACCTCCTCTGGCTGGTCATTTAGGGAATTAATACGTCTTATCACCCGATCTTGAATCACTTTCATTGGCCAAAAATTGAAAGTGATGTTTGAAAATACTATAGATGTAGTCACTCTTGTCAAATGGTATGAAAACCTAATCACAAGGTACATAAGGCTCAACTGCAAACTATTAATGGATTTGATGAACCATTTAGCAGAATAACGGCAGATTGTGTCGGTCACTTAAGGTGTGCGTCAACAAAATACCGAGAAATAATTTTTTTGAGAAATATCAAAATTAAAACATAGTAGAAGCTTTGATAAAGATTTTTTTTACTGATTTTTAACTTCCCAAATTTGCCGAATCTGATAAAGGGTCAAATTTTTGTCCTGAATATTCCAGCAAATTATGTACATATCAGGCACCCAACAGTCCAAACCTTCTGCATTTCATAAAAGAGAAAATGTGCCTTAAAAGATTTTTGATAAAACTTTGAAAATATGATTCTGTCATATTGTTTTGAAACCTTCTTTCTAATGAAGATAGTGAAATCAATCTTCTCGATTATGTTTCCAATTTTAAGTAGAGGTTTCCAACGGCTTGTGAGTTTGAAAGAACTAATCTGCATTCTACTCATTCAAAAATAAAAACGAGATATTATACAAATACAAAGGAAAGGCGTTTTCAGCATGGTGATAGAATTCTGGCTATCTTGCCCGTACCAAAAAAGTCTCTTTAGGCCAGGTAGTATGGTCCATACACGAATTGAAAAGAAAGGATATGATTTAAACTGAATCACAAATACTCCTGTGAGGATAAATCAAAACAAATTTGCCACATAAATAAGTTAAAGGATTATGTTAAGAGATAGCTAGGTTAATCATGCAATTATTTTAATTGTTACCGTCCCACTCAGTGAAGATTTAAGCGAAGGAATGCAATCAGACTATTGGTTATGGAGTTACAAATGTTTGGATTTCGGAATTTAATAATAATCTAGATTAACAATTAGAAAGGAATGAACACAGTTATTATTTGAAGATGAGCACATATTTCCAGATGTTCCTACAAGAACAGACAAAATCTACAGTGACGTTGAACTTGTAAATTCCAAACCTGTGGAACAGCACCCGTGCATGATAAGCCCCTCTCAAAAAAGAATGCTTGAAAAAATAAATTCAGTTTAAGCTGAAAAAGAATTTCATAGAGACCAGTAAATATAACTGGAGTTTACCAAGTATACTTGTTCCGAAACAAGATAACACTTTTTGCCTGTGCACTGATTATACAAAGGTGAACAGTGTGAGTGAAACATATTCATTTTATTACAAAGAATCGGTCACTGCATTGATAAAATTGGAATTGCTGATTATATCAACAAATCTGTCCTTCTGAAAGTATTTGGTAAATTACACTAACGGAAAGAGCAAAGGAAATTTCAGCATTTGAGACTCCAAATAGACTCTATCAATATAATGTAATGTCATTCGGGTTGAATGGTTCTCCAAGTACTTTTCAATATTCGATGAATATGATTGCCTCTGGTCTAAATAATGGTGATGCTTACATCGATGATGTCAGCATCTGCAACTACACCTGGAAAGAACATTTGGCAACAATTTGGAAATTTCTTGACAGACTCACTGATGCAAGTTTGACAATTTATCCAAACGAAGTTTTGCCGTTCTTGCGTAGCATTTCCAGGACATATCATGAGACATGGACACTTTATACCAATTGATGCTTAGGTCAAAATTATCTCCGAATTCCCTGTGCCTATCAGTAAAAAATAACTCATGCGATACTAGACTATGGTTGGATACCATCAGAAATTTTGTTCCAAATGTTCCGTAATTGCCTAATCCATGACAAATTTATTGAGCACGAAAACCATGTTTCATTGAACTAAAAGTGTCAAGAGGTTTATGGTAAGATAAAGGTCATACTTAAGAGTGCACCATTTCTAACAGCTCCAAATTTCAGGCAATTATTGAAACTGTTGAGGCAAGTAATGTTGGCGTTGGAGCAGTATTGATTCAAGAAGATAAAAATGGTGTTGACCATCCAGTGTGCAGTCATTCTAAGAAATTTAAAAAGTACCAGAGAAATTATTAAACAATCGAGAAGACATGTTTGGCTTTGATATTTTCATTACAATACACTTTGAAGTTTACATTAGTTCAGCTCCTACTCCGATTATTCCGTTTAGTGATCTCATCCCATGAACTGTCATCGACAAGATGAAAAACAGAAATTAAAGATTATTAAGGCGGAGATTGTTGTTGCTGGAATATAATATTTGCACCAGGCACATCAAGGGAAAAGACCATTTAATAGCAGACGCACATTCACGTGTATAGAAATTTATTTTCTCATGTATACTTTGTGTCATTCATAAGATTTCGTCTTATGGTTACTACATGCGTATATGACCTATAGAACAAAGAAAGCTTAATTGTAGAAATCTTTCTTTTTCTTTATGAGAGAAAGCGTTATTTATATCTAATTTAATGGTTTGTCTGTTAGTTGTAATTTTATTTAAAAAATTATTACACATTATTGTAATGTAACATTGATTGCTGGACTTGACCTTATCCAAAATTAAGTTCATTTCTACTTAACCTGACTGAATGTTGTCTACTTTTTATTTCATTTATGTAAACAACTAATAATGGCTTCATAATTATATGTGTGTATGAGTTTCTTCTTGTAACAAGAAGGATTAAATATATTGATCAGGGTCAGTGTTTTGAAGATTCCTAAATGAATTGTATTGGCTATTGTGTTGTATATAAACGAGGCTCATTAGATCATACTAGAATTTTATTTTCAATTATTTAATGGTTGTTTTTAGTTAATGAAAATTATGAATTGATGTCAAGCAGAGAACTACTTTATCAGAATTGTACCAGTTGTGATTTAAAATCTATCACTTTAAATTGTACGATTTATAAACCAAGTTTTGCTAATTTTTTCTCTTGAAATGCTCTGACTAATTTCTTGGATAAGGACAGTCATTGGAATCTATATTGAATTCAAACGCAGAATAATATGCATGTGTTTCAACGGAATAATATTAATGTGATTAAACAAGAGACTGTAGACACATCAGAAGTTCGCAGACCATAACATACTTTATCGCGTTCAAGTCTTGATCTCTTACGGGATTTGAACTGAGTTTTGTTCAGGACTTTTTATTACTAGGACTTGTGTTTTAAATTCTTAGATCATTTTTGAATATAATTATGTAAGTTCTTTTATCTCATTTATTACTTTGCAATCTAGGGAAATAAATTATTTGTTAAATTTTACAAAGCTTCTTGTTTTCACTTTTTTCTGTTACTTATTTTAAGAGCATTGACTCGTAACATCATTCAATAGTTTCCTACTAAAGCACTGAGGTCAGACATCCTCTATACATCTAAAATCGCCGCTGCCACCACCCCCACCACTATGACATAACAGTATTAAATAGCAAGTGCTCTATAGTAGCTCAGATTCAAACGACGACACATACTAGATGGGAGAACATGTAGCGAAAAAATCATTGCATTATGATATTTATTTCATTACAATTTTTAAGTTATTTTTATTTGCACCTACCATATAATATTTTATTTCATTATCGAGTATAAAATCGTCGGCTGCTTTCCGAAACTCAGAAATGGAACTTAAAATTTGGGTATGTAAAGAACGCTAGTAGACGATTCTCTTTGGGTGGTGCTATTTAAGGGACGGTAGCAGATGATTGCATCGGATGGTGTTGTCATCTAATGGATGTTGGCTTACGGTTCCTTTGGTGTTATTATCTAAATGAAGTTGTTGGGTGGTTCCAATGGATTCTGTGTGGACTTAGCCGAGAAAACTGTATATATTTGACCTTTTATTTCCTTTTGTCATCAAGAATTCGCTGGACAATCCCTGAATGTATGCAAATTTAGTGAAATGCCAAATTTACGACACTTACGTTTACTAGAAGATAACGTAGTGTTTAACAAATGATATAAACGTGTGTTCAGAATTATATAATTTCTCTTCATTCGTTTGAAAATAAGTATGGATGCAAAATAATTACATCAGAGGTTACTTAAAGTTATTCTTTACCCAAACTTACATTTATAGGGAACAACTCTCTATTTGGATGTCATTTAAAAATTCGTAGAACAAATCTTTTGATTTTTAGAGAAACTCTCTACACTGTACGTTTTATAAAAAAAAGCGGAATTTACCACCTTCGTTCACTTCAGGCTAATGGAGGCACTTTCAAGAGTTCACGTCCTTTCCCTGGAGTCCTCTAAACGTGATCATTGGATGATGCCATAAATTTACGCAAAATGATGAAGAAAAGTAAAAATAACACATTAAGTTTAACCCTTCCCTTACCTAAGTTTTTAATTCAAAGACTACTATTGGAACGAAAATATAATGGCAATATAAGCGTTATACCGTGAACGTCACCACAAATAAGAATTACAGGAAACTAGAAGACATGATGGTATTTGTTTTCAAAAATCTCATTATCAATATGACAAGTGATAGAATACAAACGTGATCATTAGGGAATTCGTACTGATGACAACACCAAATAACTTCAAAGTAATATAGCAATTTTCGTTTTCTTTATCCAGGAGCTTAGTTATTACGGCAAAATGAATAAGTAGTTAATTAAACATTACCAACTAAACGGGATTTTGATGCACGCAAGGTTTCAGTCACCAATACTGGCACAAATCTGACATAGAATTTGACCGATTGTTGAAAGTAAATTACAATGATTGCCGTTTTAAAAGGCAACGATTGTTGGCAAAACATATTGTTTATAGAAATACTCTTTCTCTTGCCACTAGATACTACCCATATGTTTTCATGACTCCCAATTTGTCAACCTATTCTGCGCATGTCTTTGAAAATTTGCAATGTTAATGCCCCTGGCTATACAGGTGGAATACACTAGTTTTGCTTATTTCCGTCAGGGCTTCAACTGAGAAACTATCAGATTCATAGTTTAGTTGAGTAATATCTTCCTTACAATGTCGCACAACATTAGATAGCATGTTTCTAAATAGCTGACGTTTAGAATTGTATATCTGGGTATCTTAAACATTTTGGTTTTGACAATTAAGGCTCCGTTCAAGGAAAAAACATTTAATTCAACTGAATTAACTGCGAATGGGACAAATAGCACTGTCCCCATGGGCAACAGATAAGACATGCGTTCAGTATAATAAATTAACTCCACCGTCAGAGTTATTACATTTTCCTAGCTCAGTAGTTCAACACTTCAGATATTCCAAACCCACTTTGAGAAAAGTCATTTTATACGTAACAGACATCATTTTAATTATTGTCATTTTGTGGTACTAGCAGAAAGCACATTCAATTTTCGTATAGTGGTACTCTTAATTATCGACGTCTTCAATGATGCATTTATTTTTCTTTTCTCTTTTTCCACCATTACGTTTCCTCCATATGACTTTATTGTCTTTCAGATTATTTTCAATTTTTCTCTTAGGCTCACTTTTTCCTTCGTTTGCTGACTTTCTTTCATTGTAACTTCGGAATTACCGATCTTTTGCTTATGTTCTTTTGTTCTTCAGTAATTGTGGTACCACCATCTGGGATAATGTCCTTATTTGTACTTTTGTCACATACATTTAAGAAAGAGTTCTCGTGAGAAGCAAAGTTATGTTTGTCATACTGACTCGCTCGTTCTTAGATCTAGACGTTTCGTCTTGTAATGTCTCTTCTTGAGATTTAAATGGCACAATGACCACAGTCTTAGTCGTTAGAATGGGAGCAATGACATCTTATTGGGAGCAATGGCAGCTGAGAAGTAGGCTCTTCGTATTAATTTTGACAGGGCATGTCCAGTGATCTGACGCACAAACGAGATAAGTTGTGACAGTTTGAAGACAAAGCATCCTTAAAAGAGCTAAAACTCTCAACAAAATGTGTTTGCGACTGATGACCAAAAATATGTTGCAAAACAAAAATATGAATATTATTCAGGTGACCAATTACATCAGGTTTAATATAATATAGGTTCAATGACCATTATACAACAAACAACATGGTCTGGTCATTACGTTTTGTACAAAATGATCTGTAAAAGGTCTGTTTATAGATGTTGACCAACCTGTTGGTGCTACTGCAAATGTAGTATGCAATAAACATCCAGCTGTTAGGTCTGGATTGAACCATCTTGCGTCTCTATGTACAGGAATAAATGAAACCAACAATTTAAGTAACATCAACCATTTATATTCACTACAACACAAACAGAAAACTGTAAAGACACTTTGAGTATTGTTACGACCCTGAGTTAAAGTGTGTTTGTTTGTGTATTAAGGATTCAATTCTGTATAAATCTTTTTATTTCATTTTATTTCATTTAATGTAATTATTAATATGATTATATTAATATCAGTCTAATATGTTGTTAAAATCATCGTGTTTACTCGAGTTGTAAATGTGACTCATGTGAGCACGTGCTGTGTATAATGGCAAATTCATTACAAGTAAACATTCAGGAATAGCTATGAAAACGATTGTCTGATACTTGGTCAGACTTTCCTAATGTCAAGATGTATTGTGAAATCGTAAGGGTCCTCCATGCGCGTGCAGTTTAAACGACGTGTTAGCTTTGTTTATATGTTGAGGTATTTTGTAAGACGTTCAGAGTCGCAGAGTCGTAGCTTATTGTAACATATTAGAGTTAAACAACATCTATTACCTTAAAGATTATCATTATCTAGATGTACTAAAACATACCTCTTGTCATGTGTTTTATCGTGAACATACATAAAAACTGGCTAAGATATGGGATTGCTCCGTAACCTGCTGTTCGCTGGAAACCAGAATAAAATGCCATCATATTCTCTTCCGGATAGTAATAGATCCGATAAGCTGAACTGCTGTACATATACATATCAGCTACACGAAACATGTATGATTTGTTTTAAAGAATACATTTTGCATACAGACATGACTGACGAGAGGAAATAGTAAGCGTCTTGTAAACTTTGCTTCTTTTGCGTGCGCGCATGTAACCAGTCAATGCTAAAGATGTTTGTCACTGAAGCTGGTTGATATCGTTCATTTTATTGCGTGAATGATGGGGTGAGACAAAAATATGAAACAGTGGCACTACCTTCAGTTACAGGACTAAATTATACATCTAAATGCGTATTCTCTTTGTCAAAAAGTAGAGTTGAAGCATAGTTATACAAAATGAGGATGAAACGAAAGAACCTATACAGTCTGACTCAGTGTAAAAGAGGTGAACATATAAACGACTGCGTAATATCGCAGATTTTTGAAAGCTTTTTTTAAATGCCTGCCAAATTTTAAGCTTTAGGTATTTGCTTACAAACATTTTTAATGCAATAAGAGCCAGACTCAACTACAGGGAAATAATACATGTTACTCTTTTTATTTTAATCCGTTTCACACTTCAACACACGTTTACTTTCCGAAAAAGGGGACTCCTGTTATTTGAACCCGATGGACACTTCTAGACAATTCTACTTTACGTTCCCAAGCGAAAAGACACCTTTTATTTTAATCGGATGAACACTTCTGCACGTTTTTACGTTCCCAAAAGAAGAAACAACTTTTATTTTAAATCCGAAGCACACATCTACACACTCTTGTTATAAGTCTATGCTTTCAAAATACGTAACAGAAGAGAGTGAAAGCAACAAACTTTGTAAATTCTACAAAATAGTTTATTTTTCTAAAATCAAATGTAAAAAAAAAAACAAAATTACGGTCTTGCGAATTCAATCCAAAAATAATCATAGCATTACAGTCATTATTTCTGAATAATTTAAAGTATGAATAAACTTTAGTAGAAATAAATCCAAATTAAGTCCAAAGCTGAAGATGTTAATGTGCCTGTAGGAGCCTGTATTGTGTTGTTCTCCCAACAGTCTTTTGTTGAAACACAGCAATATAATTCCAGGATTGAATTCACAATAAATCCAAGTTAATGTCTCTGTCCTAAAATATTTTTTTGAGCACTCTGTAATTCCATAGAAGATAATCACTAAACTAATAATTTGAAGACATAAATTCTAGTCCAAAAGAACTTCTTCATACAAAAATAATATCAATTGATTCTGCTAGATCTTAAGCTGGAATGAAAAATCTTTCCAGTTAATAGATTATAGAGTCTCTGTTTGACGTCAGGTCACAAATAATTTTCTTCTAAAGAAACAATACCTGATGGAAAATAACCTAGAAATATACTAATGTTCAGAAAATATAAATGTTAAAAGTCTGTTTCCAATAGTAGAATCTATAACCTTGGCAATGACAGGTATACCAGGTACATTGTAAGGGAATTTAAATAGCCTAGACCCAAACCCAAATAAACCTATTTATTTCTATCAATCATGAACTTGATATTAAACCCATACACAGAAAATAAGTTTTGATATTTATTAGCTGTTTACATAATAAATATGAAAATAGAAAGAAAAATCAAACATTCAGATGAAGTAGACAATAAACTTAATTTTGGACAAGGTGAAGTCCAACATTACTAACAAACAATGCAAAATTAAATATGCATAACACTTTTCCATTCAAAGAGAAGAGACATCTTTTATTTTAATCCGATGCACACTTTTACACCAGTTAACATGCCTATGAGGAGAAACAACCTGTTGAGTAAATGCTTAAACTTGAATCACTGAGCACAACAAAAGTTGTTTGAAAGGGGTTGAATGACCATATTCTGATGTTCATGTGGATGTTACACATTAAAAGCCTTGGAAGGTTGTTGAGCAGGTACATTTTGTAAGCAGATTTAATACATGAAGCTGGAAAACAAAGATGGATAACTCCATTGAAAAATCGCTCATTATTCATCTTCATACTATTAAAATTTTAAACCACCATTTAGCCTCAAAACTAAACAAGGATGTCCATATATAACTTTGCAACAAAGGTCACGTGTACGTTATATAAATATCACGTTTCTTTTTCTGTATTGCACTAATTTGAAATTGTGATAGTGTTAAAAAGGTGCAAACAAAAGGTATCCTTAAGTAAATAGCATAAAGATGTAATGTATTTTAAATGTACATTTTGTAGATGTCATTGTAACATATAAGGGAATGAACCATGCAGATGTCTTTGTGAAACGTAGCCATAATGCGATGTATATGATTATGTATAGTGTTAAAACCAGGGCACGTGTAAGGATACGGTATCTTAATGTGTGTGGTGTTTGCATGAATAATTTTTAATAAGGAAGCATCTTATAACTGTGAAAGGTTAACTGGTCATGAGATCAATTGGTTCCATGTAGAAAACAAATTGCTGAATATTGAAATGTTTCAGAAGCAGCGTATGTACTTGCTTAAAAATATTTGCTATAGTTGGAAGCTTTGCAGGCATTGGTTTTTTAATGAAAGTGGCAACAATGTGAAATCTTCTAAAACTTCATGCCCATATTTTAATAGCTCTTAGATAAGTTCAAATCCCAAATAGAAAATTTAAATTGGGATTTCTTACTCTATGTATTTTTTTATAAGTGTCATACACCACCAAACTAGTTGGCCTTAGATTTTGCAAGGCGCAAAAGGATCTTGACTCTGAGAGAGTAGAAAGTATTCTCTATTACAGTTGTCCAATACGATGGGTGTTTGGAAGTCATTGTGAGGCAGGGAACCAAAAGGTAAAGAGACAACCGTGTTAAGTGGGAAGCAATTCAATCTCGAAAGCACAAGAACATAACTGCGTGGGACATAGGAGAGATGATCAGTAATACTATTGATGACCAGTGATGACAAGAGAGATGTCATTGTAGCAGCAGCACACGATAATTCAGAGGGAAAAAGTCGTTTCCAACCTACAGACCGTGCTGAATATGTGAATACCTGCAAGTAGTCAATGGGTTAAGTTTGCATCCCAGACAATTAACTTCGAAACACTCGACTGTATTATGACTGTTGGTAATTATTTTCTAGTAAAAGTATATCCTTCAAGTGTCTTGTAGAATTTTATTATGCTCATTTAATTAATTAAATTGTAATATTCTCTTTAAGAGGAATCGTGTTGTTCTATTCAATATCTCTGCTCTGATCTCCATTTATTCCATTCACAACTTTCATATTGCTATCATTTTTATGTATAAGTATTTTAATTGTCACTTAGTTTTAATTTTATTCTTTCATTACATGTTAGTGTAATGTAACAATGTTGTTGGCTGGGCTTGATCGTATCAAAAAATGAGTTTCTGCTTGATCTTACTGACGTTTTACATTTTTTATTTATTTCATTTATGTAAAAAACTAATAATGGTTTCATTATTATCTGTATGTATAAACTTAATATTCAGGTAACTAGAAGGACTAAATATATTGATCAGGGTTAGGATTTGGAGATTCCTAAGTGAATTGTATAAACTAATTGTGTTGAAAATAAGCAAGGCTCATTAGATCATTCTAAAATTTTATTTTCGTTTAGGAAATAGTAGTTTTTAGAAAATAATAATTATGACCCGAGGTCAATCAGAGAACTGAATTATCTTGTGACAGTGAGGATTTTACCAGTTGTGTTTTAACATCTAGCACTTTAAGTTGTACTATGTTGTTACCAGTTCGGGCTGAATTATATTTTCTACAAATTATTGGATTCAAATGATCATTTTCTCTGGAAATACAAAAGGGCTCTAAGTTCTTGGATAAAGGTCCATTGGAATCTTTACTGAATTCAAACGTGGAATAATATGCATGTGATTCAATAAGACAGTTGACACTTCAGAAGTTTGCAGACTATAACAGACAATCTTTGAATATTATTTTTAATGGGGATTAAATATCTATGCATGTATTATCCAACGTTTGACTCCTAGCCAAACTGGTTTCTTAAACGACATGGTATGCCACTTCAATACCTAGGTCCTACTAAAAGTAGATTGTGACAATCCGGTAAAATCGAGCATGTTTCTGTTCATACTCGTAAAGTGATACGCAGGAACTCAAGCACTTGACTTTATCCCCTTCGACCAAGTACACAAACCCGGCTCTGGCTAATTCTTCGGGGATAGGTCCTCCCAGATATTTAGGTCATTTTCCTTGGAAGGTTTTGAATCGACTTTCAAAGTCGCAGTATACTTGCAAACAGACAGGGAACAAATATTCTTCTTTGCCAGGCTCATTTCGAAGAGGGATGGTGAAATCCACAGGAGTTTGCTCAGTTTTGGATGATATCAGTAGGGTGGTAGCCGCATAGTTTCATGATGACATCCACTATGAAAACCAGTAAGGTCAAGCGCTGAACGATGACGAGTGGCATCGCTTTTGCATCCGTCATGGTAGTTATGATAGTATTAGTCAAAACAAAGGTCCTTTCATGTGACATCGAATCGCTGAGGTCATAGCTTACGGCGTTTCTGCCATCGCAAGAAACGACATCGCACTCCACTTGAGAATCTCTGAACTTAAATGATGTTGTCTGTTTGATAGCATAAATCTTTATCGCTTGCTGTTGGTAATGACAATGAACTATGGGTCTTGGAAGTTGTCCCTTTTCACACTAGTCCTAATGAAGTCTCAAGCTTGTATATCGTTCCTTTTTTGTCTAGTTTTGTAAGTCTTACTTTTTTCTTCCTGGACAACGAACTACTTTCTCTAAGGTACCGTCATACACTAACCGTAGTGTGATGGGTGGAAAGAACATAGAAAGATAAGAACAGTACAGAGACCATCGAGTATGTCTCAGAATAGCTGAATCTGTATAGATACATCGATCTAAATGAAACCTCGGACCACCACTGAAACACTGTACTTCGGATCCCAATCCAGTCTTAGGTCCCAAGTAAATAAATCCTGTTCTAGGTTAAACTTTCGCATCAGGTAATCCTTAATC
This sequence comes from Potamilus streckersoni, assembly GCA_016746295.1. Taxonomy (NCBI): domain Eukaryota; kingdom Metazoa; phylum Mollusca; class Bivalvia; order Unionida; family Unionidae; genus Potamilus; species Potamilus streckersoni. Next base: position 2,887,695 of record JAEAOA010000627.1, read on the forward strand.
TCCATAGAACGTTTCCAAGCGACCATCACACTAGCACAATTACAAGAGTCAGGCAAGACGGCAGGAAAATTGTATAGTTTGATCTTGGAGTTCTCAGTAGGTCTCTCGCTAGATTCTTGATGTGCCGAAGTCATCCCTCTTGGAGGCTATTGTCTTGGAACCTTTTTCATACCATCGTGTCCGTACGGTAAAGTAGAGTGTTTGCGAAGCCGTACCCGCTTCTGATACATGATTTGATAGACTTTTTCCAATGGCCGGCTGACAATTTGTTGTGTTTCTAAACGCAGAATCTTGTGAGATTGGTAAGTGGTCACTTTAAAATCTCGATTTTCTCCAGACTACAAGGCTTCTGTCAAGACCCCAAAGTTCAACACTTGACTGGTGCAATGATTGAAAATCAATCAAAAAATATTATTGTGTGAGCTTTTTATGTTTGTATGAGTGCTCGTAAGTTTGTTTGTGTGAATATTTGTTTATGCGTATGTCTACGTTCATTGCTGTGTGATTATTTGTGTTTGTATGTGTGCGCATACATTTGTGTGTGTTCGTTTGTGTGTGTGTGTTCCTATGCGCACATATATATGTGGATAGTATATAATGTTTTTTTCTCTTCTTTCCCTTTCGTGTGGATAGCATAGTGGTTGTTTTCTCTTCCCGTCTGTGTGGATAGTAGATATGGTGTGTTTAATGCCTTCGCGTTCATTTGTAGATAAAAGATATGGATGATTTTTTTCTTCACTTTCTTTATGTGTGCATAGCAGATATGAGTGGATTTTTCTTCTCTTCCCTTCGGTGAAGATAGTAGATGTGTGCTTTTTCTTCTCTTCACTTCTGTGTGGATAGTACAAGAATGGGCTTTTTCTTCTCTTTACTTCTGTATGGATATTGGATATGGGTGTGGATAGAATAAAATGGGTGATTTTTTGTGTTAATAGTATATCTTGTGATTTTACTCCTTTTTTGTATTTGTTTGTTTGTATGCGTGTTCGTATGTGTTTTGTGTTATTACATATGCGCATGCGTTTGCTTGTGTGCATGTGTATTGATCTTTGTCCCTATAAAACTCCCTTTACCCCTATCAAATTCAAGTCACCTACCTACCTACAGTAGCGCGTACTCAGGTCAGACACTTGCAGAACCGTTGCCATTATTTCCCTAGCGTTGAGTACATTCACTTCATTGAAACGGAAAAGTTTTAGACTATAAATATAGACGGGTTTTCCACAGGTTGTAGCTATAAATAGGTACTAAGTTTTTAAACATGAACGTCACACAAGTTAAGTCTATAAATAGATAATGGGCTTTTCCAGAAGTTGTAGCTAAAAATTGATAAAATGGTGAGAAAAAGACGATGAAAAAAAGAAGAGAAATGTCCTGGAGAAGATGATGTGTTGGTGGAGAAGAAGGAATGATAGAAATTAGAAGAATCTCAAAGTCCCTTTTCATGGGCATCTCCTATGCCTCGAAATTAATTATACGATTTATTTAAATGATACGATCCATTTGATGCTTTTGTGATGTGAAGTGATTATGATTTTTAAGGTAGCTTTAATAATGTTTCAGTCATATCGTTACAAGGTATGCATTGTGGTAGTTTATAGTGATGTCTGGCACTGGGGCATCATTCTGCAGCATATAGCATATATCCTGACACCAGACCGACTAGTCCTAACACTAACCTCTTAATGCTGAGCTTCAATCGAGGCAGCTGTTAGTACAATTTGTGTAAGTCTTTGTTATGCTGCCTGTTACTAACAATATTTGTGGTGCGATTCAGACGCATTTAAACAGGTTCAGTGCGGAACACTGTTCATCGATATCCACTCATTATTAGAATTACGAATTAACTGCAATATATCAAATGATATCTTCAGAGAATAACTTCTTCAGGACAGTCTCTATGAAGTTTAATCAATGAAGCATAAATAGCTTTCTGGAGAATCGATCTTATTAAATTACTTTCTTTGAAACTATACTGGGAAGCACACCTTGCTCAGACACCACTGTTGCTGCCATACAGTTTAACAACACATGTCGGTCATAGTTGTCTTCGTAACGTTGAATGCAGGTTTCTCAGCTTTCCGGTTTGTAATTGTTTTCTTCCTTAACAAATTGAATAATTTAACTTGAGCAAATTTTGTTAGAATTCAGGTTTATTGCGCATGTAGGTTGTTACATTTTTTAAATAGATTTCATTTTCCAAAAAAATAAAAATAAAATATACTCTCTAGTTTTAGCCTTTTGTTGACAAACATAATAGTTATAACGTTATTCAACACCGTCATAATTTGTGGCTATAATAAACATGAAAACGTTCAGAAACATGTATAACTAACCTGTATCAAGGACTCGTCTAAAACGATTAATTTTATTTGAATAAATATATGCAAAGAGCTTAGTATTTACAGAGATTAAAGTTAGAGTGGCACTATAATAGCGTAATGATATGCTGGTTCATGGTTAACGTGACCTAAAGGCTTAATTTAAAACTTTAAACAGGAAACCAACCTAAAATTTCCTATCACTGCAGTGTCTAGTCGTCAATACGAATTTCCGCTCCGATTATTAAATTTCCTCTGTAGAAATGTCACCAAGAATGTTTATGTATTTCCGTACTTACGTTGAATAGTAGCAGATGATAAAGAATAAAATTTAATTATTGTTATTTATGTTTGTATATCTCTGTTTATTCTTTGCAGCTCGTCACTATACCAATGAAAGCAAGATAGGATACGATAGTGGCAATGATTCTAGTTTTGTATGCTTGCGTGTTTGTGTGTATACATATTTACTAATGGAAACAAGTAATAACCATAAGCACGTAGGATCCTGAAAAACAGCATCTGCACATCACGATTTAAGTCAGAGTTTTTAAATAATTAGTTTTAAATGAAATTAGTTTTTTGAGTTTGCATTATATATGGGAATCTTATGATGCAATGAAGAACACAGGAGGTACCTGTTGATGACGATTGGTCAGGGAACTATCTAATTGCAGTTCCAATATCGTGCAGACAAGAAATTCTTAGTCTGGCACTTGAACCTCCTCTGGCTGGTCATTTAGAGAATTAGTACGTCTTATCACCCGATCTTGAATCACTTTCATTGGCCAAAAATTGAAAGTGATGTTTGAAAATACTATAGATATAGTCACTCTTGTCAAATGGTATGAAAACCTAATCAAAAGGTACATAAGGCTCAACTGCAAACTATTAATGGATTTGATGAACCATTTAGCAGAATAACGGCAGATTGTCTCGGTCACTTACCTAAGACCAAGTCATTTAACAATGTTCGCTAACCATAAAGTGTGCGTCAACAAAATACCGAGAAATAATTTTTTGAGAAATATCAAAATTAAAACATAGTAAAAGCCTTGATAAAAAATTTTTTTACTGATTTTTAACTTCCTAAATTTGCCGAATCTGATAAAGGGTCAAATTTTTGTCTTGAATATTCCAGCAAATTATGTACATATCAGGCACCCAACAGTCCAAACTTTCTGCATTTCATAAAAGAGAAAATGTGCCTTAAAAGATTTTATAAAACTTTGAAAATATGATTCTGTCATATTGTTTTGAAACTTTCTTTCTAATGAAGATACTGAAATCTATCTTCTCGATTATGTTTCCAATTTTAAGTATAGGTTTCCAACGGCTTGTGAGTTTGACAGAACTAATCTGCATTCTACTCATTCAAAAATAAAAACGAGATATTATACAAATACAAAGGAAAGTCGTTTTCAGCCTGGTGATAGAATTCTGGCTATCTTGCCCGTACCAAAAAAGTCTCTTTAGGCCAGGTAGTATGGTCCATACACAAATTGAGAAAAGGATATGATTTAAACTGAATCACAAATACTCCTGGGAGGATAAATCAAAACAAATTTGCCACATAAATAAGTTAAAGGATTATGTTAAGAGATAGCGAGGTTAATCATGCAATTATTTTAATTGTTACCGTCCCACTCAGTGAAGATTTAAGCGAAGGAATGCAATCAGACTATTGGTTATGGAGTTACAAATGTTTGGATTTCGGAATTTAATAATAATCTGGATTAACAATTAGAAAGGAATGAACACAGTTATTATTTGAAGATGAGCACATATTTCCAGATGTTCCTACAAGAACAGACAAAATCTACAGTGACGTTGAACTTGTAAATTCCAAACCTGTGGAACAGCACCCGTGCATGATAAGCCCCTCTAAAAAAAGAATGCTTGAAAAAATAAATTCAGTTTAAGCTGAAGAAGAATTTCATAGAGACCAGTAAATATAACTGGAGTTTATCAAGTATACTTGTTCCGAAACCAGATAACACTTTTTGCCTGTGCACTGATTATACAAAGGTGAACAGTGTGAGTGAAATATATTCATTTTATTACAAAGAATCGGTCACTGCATTGATAAAATTGGAATTGCTGATTACACTAACGGAAAGAGCAAAGGAAATTTCAGCATTTGAGACTCCAAATAGACTCTATCAATATAATGTAATGTCATTCGGGTTGAATGGTTCTCCAAGTACTTTTCAATATTCGATGAATATGATTGCCTCTGGTCTAGATAATGGTGATGCTTACATCGATGATGTCATCATCTGCAACTACACCTGGAAAGAACATTTGGCAACAATTTGGAAATTTCTTGACAGACTCACTGATGCAAGTTTGACAATTTATCCAAACGAAGTTTTGCCGTTCTTGCGTAGCATTTCCAGGACATATCATGAGACATGGACAATTTATACCAATTGATGCTTAGGTCAAAATTATCTCCGAATTCCCTGTGCCTATCAGTAAAAAAGTAACTCATGCGATACTAGACTATGGTTGGATACCATCAAAAATTTTGTTCCAAATGTTCCGTAATTGCCTAATCCATGACAAATGTATTGAGCACGAAAACCATGTTTCATTGAACTAAAAGTGTCAAGAGGTTTTTGGTAAGATAAAGGTCATACTTAAGAGTGCACCATTTCTAACAGCTCCAAATTTCAGGCAATTATTGAAACTGTTGAGGCAAGTAATGTTGGGGTTGGAGCAGTATTGATTCAAGAAGATAAAAATGGTGTTAACCATCCAGTGTGCAATCATTCTAATAAATTTAAAAAGTACCAGAGAAATTATTAAACAATCGAGAAGACATGTTTGGCTTTGATATTTTCATTACAATACACTTTGAAGTTTACATTAGTTCAGCTCCTACTCCGATTATTCCGTTTAGTGATCTCATCCCATGTACTGTCATCGACAAGATGAAAAACAGAAATTAAAGATTATTAAGGCGGAGATTGTTGTTGCTGGAATATAATATTTGCACCAGGCACATCAAGGGAAAAGACAATTTAATAGCAGACGCACATTCACGTATATAGAAATTTATTATCTCATGTATACTTTGTGTCATTCATAAGATTTCGTCTTATGGTTACTACATGCGTATATGACCTATAGAACAAAGAAAGCTTAATGGTAGAAATCTTTCTTTTTCTTTATGAGAGAAAGCGTTATTTATATCTAATTTAATGGTTTGTCTGTTAGTTGTAATTTTATTAAAAAATTATTACACATTATTGTAATGTAACATTGTTTGCTGGACTTGACCATATCCAAAATTAAGTTCATTTCTACTTAACCTGACTGAATGTTTTGTATTTTTTATTTCATTTATGTAAACAACTAATAATGGCTTCATAATTATATGTGTGTATGAGTTTCTTCTTGTAACAAGAAGGATTAAATATATTGATCAGGGTCAGTGTTTTGAAGATTCCTAAATAAATTTTATATGCCATTGTGTTGTATATAAACGAGGCTCATTAGATTATACTAGATTTTTATTTTCGATTTTTTAATGGTTGTTTTTAGTTAATGAAAATTATGAATTGATGTCAAGCAGAGAACTACTTTTTATTTTATCAGAATTGTACCAGTTGTGATTTAAAATCTACCACTTTAAATTGTACTATTTGGAACCAAATTTTGCTAATTTTTTTCTCTTGAAATGCTCTGACTAATTTCTTGGATAAGGACAGTCATTGGAATCTATATTGAATTCAAACGCGGAATATTATGCATGTGTTTCAACGGAATAATATTCATGTGATTAAACAAGAGACTGTAGACACATCAGAAGTTCGCAGACCATAACATACTTTATCGCGTTCAAGTTTTGATCTCTTACGGGATTTAAACTGAGTTTTGTTCAGGACTTTTTATTACTAGGACTTGTGTTTTAAATTCTTAGATCATTGTTGGATATAATTATGTAAGTTCTTTTATCTCATTTATTACTTTGCAATCTAGGGAGATAAATTATTTGTTAAATTTTACAAAGCTTCTTGTTTTCACTTTTATCTGTTACTTATTCTAAGAGCATTGACTCGTAACATCAAGCACTAGTTTCTTACTAAAGCACTGAGGTCAGACATCCTCTATACATCTAAAACCGCCGCTGCCACCACCACCTCAATGACATAACAGTATTAAATAGCAATTGCTCTATGGTAGCTCAGATTCAAACGACGACACATACTAGATGGGAGAACATGTAGCGAAAAATTCATTGCATTATGATATTTATTTCATTACAATTTTTAAGTTATTTTTATTTGCACCTACCATATAATATTTTATTTCATTATCGAGTATAAAATCGTCGGCTGCTTTCCGAAACTCAGAAATGGAACTTAAAATTTGGGTATGTAAAGAACGCTTGTAGACGATTCTCTTTGGGTGGTGCTATTTAAGGGACGGTAGCAAATGATTGCATCGGATGGTGTTGTCATCTAATGGATGTTGGCTTACGGTTCCTTTGGTGTTATTATCTAAATGAAGTTGTTGGGTGGTTCCAATGGATTCTGTGTGGACTTAGTCGCGAAAACTGTATATATTTGACCTTTTATTTCCTTTTGTCATCAAGAATTCGCTGGACAATCCCTGAATGTATGCAAATTTAGTGAAATGCCAAATTTACGACACTTACGTTTACTAGAAGATAACGTAATGTTTAACAAATGATATACACGTGTGTTCAGAATTATATAATTTCTCTTCATTCGTTTGAAAATAAGTATGGATGCAAAATAATTACATCAGAGGTTTCTTAAAGTTATTCTTCACCCAAACGTACATTTATAGGGAACAACTCTCTATTTGGATGTCATTTGAAAATTCGTAGAACAAATCTTTTGATTTTTAGAGAAACTCTCTACACTGTACGTTTTATAGGAAACGCGGAATTTACCACCTTCGTTCACTTCAGGCTAATGGAGGCACTTTCAAGAGTTCACTTCCTTTCCCTCGAGTCCTCTAAACGTGATCATTGGATGATGCCATAAATTTACGCAAAATGATGAAGAAAAGTAAAAATAACACATTAAGTTTAACCCTTCTCTTACCTAAGTTTGTAATTCAAAGACTACTATTGGAACGAAAATATAATGGCAATATAAGCGTTATACCGTGAACGTCACCACAAATAAGAATTACAGGAAACTAGAAGACATGATGGTATTTGTTTTCAAAAATCTCATTATCAATATGACAAGTGATAGAATACAAACGTGATCATTAGGGAATTCGTACTGATGACAACACCAAATAACTTTAAAGTAATATAGCAATTTTCCTTTTCTTTACCCAGGAGCTTAGTTATTACGGCAAAATGAATAAGTAGTTAATTAAACATTACCAACTAAACGGGATTTTGATGCACGCAAGGTTTCAGTCACCAATACTGGCACAAATCTGACATAGAATTTGACCGATTGTTGAAAGTAAATTACAATGATTGCCGTTTTAAAAGGCAACGATTGTTGGCAAAATATATTGTTTATAGAAATACTCTTTCTCTTGCCACTAGATACTACCCATATGTTTTCATGACTCCCAATTTGTCAACCTATTCTGCGCATGTCTTTGAAAATTTGCAATGTTAATGCCCCTGGCTATACAGGTGGAATACACTAGTTTTGCTTATTTCCGTCAGGGCTTCAACTGAGAAACCATCAGATTTATAGTTTAGTTGAGTAATATCTTCCTTACAATGTCGCACAACATTAGATAGCATGTTTCTAAATAGCTGACGTTTAGAATTGTATATCTGGGTATCTTAAACATTTTGGTTTTGACAATTAAGGCTCCGTTCAAGGAAGAAACATATTTAATTCTACTGAATTAACTGCGAATGGGACAACTAGTACTGTCCCCATGGGCAACAGATAAGACATGCGTTCAGTATAATAAATTAACTCCACCGTCAGAGTTATTACATTTTCCTAGCTCAGTAGTTCAACACTTCAGATCTTCCAAACCCACTTTGAGAAAAGTCATCTTATACGTAACAGACATCATTTTAATTATTGTCATTTTGTGGTACTAGCATAAAGCACATTCAATTTTCTTATAGTGGTACTCTTAATTAACGACGTCTTCAATGATGCATTTATTTTTCTTTTCTCTTTTTCCACCAATACTTTACCTCCATATGACTTTATTGTCTTTCAGATTATTTTCAATTTTTCTCTTAGGCTCATTTTTTCCTTCGTTTGCTGACTTTCTTTCATTGTATCTTCGGAATTACCGATCGTTTGCTTATGTTCTTTTGTTCTTCAGTAATTGTGGTACCACCATCTGGGATAATGTCCTTATTTGTACTTTTGTCACATACATTTAAGAAAGAGTTCTCGTGAGAAGCAAAGTTATGTTTGTCATACTGACTCGCTCGTTCTTAGATCTAGACGTTTCGTCTTGTAATGTCTCTTCTTGAGATTTAAATGGCACAATGACCACAGTCTTAGTCGTTAGAATGGGAGCAATGACATCTTATTGGGAGCAATGCCATCTTATTGGGAGCAATGGCAGCTGAGAAGTAGGCACTTCGTATTAATTTTGACAGGGCATGTCCAGTGATCTGACGCACAAACGAGATAATTTGTGACAGTTTGAAGACAAAGCATCCTTAAAAGACCTAAAACTCTCAACAAAATGTGTTTGCGACTGATGACCAAAATATGTTGCAAAACAAAAATATGAATATTATTCAGGTGACCAATTACATCAGGTTTAATATAATATAGGTTCAATGACCATTATACAACAAAAACCATGGTCTGGCCATTACGTTTTGTACAAAATGATCTGTAAAAGGTCTGTTTATAGATGTTGACCAACCTGTTGGTGCTACTGCAAATGTAGTATGCAATAAACATCCAGCTGTTAGGTCTGGATTGAACCATCTTGCGTCTCTATGTATAGGAATAAATGAAACCAACAATTTAAGTAAAATCAACCATTTATATTCACTAGAACACAAACAAAAAACTGTAAAGACACTTTGAGTATTGTTACGACCCTGAGTTAAAGTGTGTTTGTGTGTATGTTAAGGATTCAATTCTGTATAAATCTTTTTATTTCATTTTATTTCATTTAATGTAATTATTTATATGATTATATTAATATCAGTCTAATATGTTGTTAAAATCATCGTGTTTACTTGAGTTGTAAATGTGACTCATGTGAGCACGTGCTGTGTATAATGGCAAATTCATTACAAGTAAATATTCAGGAATAGCTATGAAAACGATTGTCTGATACTTGGTCAGACTTTCCTAATGTCAAGATGTATTGTGAAATCGCAAGGGTCATCCATGCGCGTGCAGTTTAAACGACTTATTAGCTTTGTTTATATGTTGAGGTATTTTTTAAGACGTTAAGAGTCGCAGAGTCGTAGCTTATTGTAACATCTTAGAGTTAAACAACATCTATTACCTTAAAAGGTATTTTTGAACTAGAAGTTGACTGTTCGAATGTTTACGTAGAACAACATGTGTCTTTTTAGTGGAGCTAATTTTACTTCGTTTATCTGAATAATTGTTTCCCTGGGGAACAACATTACTGGTTTGGACAACGATATTTTCAGAAAATATACTAAATTGGAAGGGAACAATACAACCTGTACTTTACTATGTAAATTATGGATTTTTCTGTTATCCTTCGTCTGACGTCATCTTCCTCCATTTTGGACCAGAACTGAATTTCAGACTGTGTTATAAACCTTTTACAGGACTTGTGTTTATCTTTACAACAAACAATTTGGATCAATTCCGTAAATCGTAAGTCTTGTTTAAAATAATTATTTTCCATGTTTTCTAGGAAAATAAATTATTTTTGTTAAATTTTATAAAGCTTGTTTTCTTCACTCTCTTTTTCTGCTATTTTGAAAGAGCCAACACGTAACAGTATTGTTTATTAAATTCCCAAATATCAAAATTCCATACCATAAGTTCAAACACAAAAATGGATTAAAAATTTAGAATATATATATATATATATATATATATATATATATATATATATATATATATATATATATATATATATATATATATATATACATATATATATACATATATATATATGTTTGTGTGTGTGTCTGTGTGTGTGTTTATGTATGTATGCATGTATGCATGTATGCATGTATGTATGTATGTCTGTCTGTCTGTCTGTCTGTCTGTCTGTATGTATGTATGTATGTATGTATGTATGTATGTATGTATGTATGTATGTATGTATGTATGTATGTATGTATGTATGTATGTATGTATGTATGTATATATGTATGTTATGTCTTGGAACATTTTTCATACCTTCGTGTCCGTACGGCAAAGTAGTGTTTGCGAGGCCGTACCCGCTTCTGTTACATGATTTGATAGACTTTTCCTAATGGCCGGCTGACAATTTGTTGTGTTTCTAAACGCAGAATCTTGTGAGATTGGTAAGTGGTCATTTTAAAATCTCGATCTTCTCCAGACTACAAGGCTTCTGTCAAGACCCCAAAGTTCAACACTTGACTGGTGCAATGAATGAAAATCAATCAAAAAATATCATTGTGTGAGCTTTTCTATGTTTGTATGAGTGCTCGTAAGTTTATTTGTGTGAATATTTGTTTTATGCGTATGTCTATATATATATATATATATATATATATATATATATATATATATATATGTGTGTGTGTGTGTGTGTGTGTGTGTGTGTACGAATTCGCAAAGAGGGGTAATGGCTTTAATATCCAAGAGTAAATAGGCGTGGATGGCCTTATGGTCATTGTCGTACCCAAGAGTCAGCCAAGCGTTCCTAACTGTTTGGCTAAGAGTTGTTCTTACAATTTATATCTAGGACTTTTAAATACGATCACTAATGAGCATTGACACCGTTAGGGCGATGGGCTTTACTCTGTTGAAACAAAGTAAGAGTGTTGCAAATAACACTAACGTTATGATGATGCTGTTTGAGCGTAAGCCACGGCTTCATTTTTTCTTCGTCGTCTCCTAAGATGTCGTCATAATGGACTAGATGGGTTTAACTAGGGTCAGACATGATCCGGTCGTCTTCGACAGGACTGTACTCCACACACACGATGGAATCGCCTTGATTTTCTCGCAAATAATTTACGCTGAATGCCACTCGTTAACACCACACGATTCGTTGAGGGTAGAAACGATCAAATGATGTTTATGTTCGATCAAACATTTGACAAATTCAGTTTTGCCTGAACCACTGGGTCCAGCAATGAGCATGGTTACAGGACGCCTAAAATACAAGGCCTCCAAACTAACACGAACTATGTGTTCGGCGATGACTTAAAAAGTGGAGGAAGATGCAGCAGAGGTAACCATAGTAGTGTAAGGAATGTTAGTTTTGACACGAAAACAGACAAGAGAATTTATATTTTTTTCAGCTCACCATTATTTCCATCCTTAATTGTAAACAACGCTAAAGACAAAAGTACATAAAAAGCCATGAATAAAAGACACACATAACGATTATAGTGGAACGTAAACAAGTCACTGCACAACATTTTCTTTGACAAAGGGTGTTGTCCTATTTACAGCGTGTAATGTTCCTAAAGTCTCTACACTTGGCACAGTCACACAGAGCTCCTCCAGAAATTGTCTTACGTGTATGTCGATGACGGCCCTGTCCTGAAGAGATTGGTTTTCTTCGGTGACGAGTTTTTCTTCTGGTAATGTCACTAACAAAGGCTTAAAAGTTATATTTTTTCACTGAACGTTTTAATATTTTCGGATAGCAAATCTTGGACATAGTGTTCCACTTCTTTTGTCCAAGAGTTGAGGCCCCAATTTTTCCAGTCACGTACATCTATCCAGTGAGGGTGTAGGTAACAAGCTAGACACATCTTCTGAGGAATCCTGTTTTCCGTAAAGGTCGATAAGTACCCAGATGAAAGCGCAATTATTTTAACAGAATGGGTCTCTTCTTATATAAATTTAAAGGGACCAATTTCATGTTTTGGGTAGTATGTACTGTTCGTAAAATGTCCACAAGGAATTGGCTGGTAAATAAAATTCCAGAAAGCAAGTCACTAAGGCACACACCAAACCTTGATCCCAATTCAATGGACACAGTTCTCATAAAATGGGATGGTGATCCTTCTTATTTTGAATATTGTCATTGATTTCCTTCCACGGAATCTGTTGTTACGCGAATGATAAAGTTTGTAGTATGGTAGCCTGTTTATTCCACTTTCGTCAGAGGCAATAAGTGGGCTCTTGCACAGAGATAATCGTACTCTAGTTACGAATCGAAAATGTTTAGTCACTAACTTGCACATCACACACCGTTCAAAAGTTTCTTCTTGAACTAAGTTTACATTGTGTCAATGATTTTGGTAACCTTCTAACTCTGTCTTTAGAATTCGTTGCGGAAAATCTACCTTGTAGTAAAATAAAGTCAGTCCAAACGAGTCCTTCTCGCCCACGTGTAGTTGATGAATGTTTGACCACTGGAACACTTTCACAAGAATCGATCCTCTTATAGCATTTGTGTAACAGTGGTTCAAACATCGGTGACATAACGGATGCAATTGTTCTTTGAGTTTCATTTGCATTGTGATAAACTCTCGTTAATTCCACAGGTAAACCACGAATGTTATCTTGTAAAGTATCCATGGCCATGTCAGTCAACAATGTCTCCTTGAGCATGGTAACAGACGTAGTGGTGAGTAATTTCTGACCACTCCCATTCCAGCAAACGGTCAAGAATGCCATTAAAATCTTCCAATGTAAACGGTCTGAAGCGGAATAGCCCACTTGATCCATACACATATTACGTGTTTGTTGACTTTTGTCAATTTCCTCTTGTGAATTTATCGGCACAAACGTTTTTTACTCTGATAAGTCTCTGCCAAATTTCCTTATAAATCTTCTATTATAATTAATTTGGTAATCTTTGAATATTATTTTTAATGGGGATTAAATATCTATGCATGTATTATCCAACGTTTGACTCCTAGCCAAACTGGTTTCTTAAACGACATGGTATGCCACTTCAATACCTAGGTTCTACTAAAAGTAGATTGTGACAATCCGGTAAAATCGAGCATGTTTCTGTTCATACTCGTAAAGTGATACGCAGGAACTCAAGCACTTGACTTTATCCCCTTCGACCAAGTACACAAACCCGGCTCTGGCTAATTCTTCGGGGATAGGTTCTCCCAGATATTTAGGCCATTTTCCTTGGAAGGTTTTGAATCGACTTTCAAAGTCGCAGTATACTTGCAAACAGACAGGGAGCAAATATTCTTCTTTGACAGGCTCATTTCGAAGAGGGATGGTGAAATCCACAGGAGTTTGCTCAGTTTTGGATGATATCAGTAGGGTGGTAGCCGCATAGTTTCATGATGACATCCACTATGAAACCCAGTAAGGTCAAGCGCTGAACGATGACGAGTGGCATCGCTTTTGCATCCGTCATGGTAGTTATGATAGTATTAGTCAAAACAAAGGTCCTTTCATGTGACATCGAATCGCTGAGGTCATAGCTTACGGCGTTTCTGCCATCGCAAGAAACGACATCGCACTCCACTTGAGAATCACTGAACTTAAATGGTGTTGTCTGTTTAATAGCATAAATCTTTATCGCTTGCTGTTGGTAATGACAATGAACTATGGGTCTTGGAAGTTGCCCCTTTTCACACTAGTCCTAACGAAGTCTCAAGCTTGTATATCGTTCCTTTTTTGTCTAGTTTTGTAAGTCTTACTTTTGTCTTCCTGGACAACGAACTACTTTCTCTAAGGTACCGTCATACACTAACCGTAGTGTGATGGGTGGAAAGAACATAGAAAGATAAGAACAGTACAGAGACCATCGAGTATGTCTCAGAATAGCTGAATCTTTATAGATACATCGATCTAAATGAAACCTCGGACCACAACTGAAACACTGTACTTCGGATCCCAATCCAGTCTTAGGTCCCAAGTAAATAAATCCTGTTCTAGGTTAAACTTTCGCATTAGGTAATCCTTAATCTCCATAGAAAGTTTCCAAGCGACCATCACACTAGCACAATTACAAGAGTCAGGCAAGACGGCAGGAAAATTGTATAGTTTGATCTTGGAGTTCTCAGTAGGTCTCTCGCTAGATTCTTGATGTGCCGAAGTCATCCCTCTTGGTGGCTATTGTCTTGGAACCTTTTTCATACCATCATGTCCGTACGGCAAAGTAGAGTATTTGCGAAGCCGTACCCGCTTCTGATACATGATTTGATAGACTTTTTTCCAATGGCCGGCTGACAATTTGTTGTGTTTCTAAACGCAGAATCTTGTGAGATTGGTAAGTGGTCACTTTAAAATCTCGATCTTCTCCAGACTACAAGGCTTCTGTCAAGACCCCAAAAATGAACACTTGATTGGTGCAATGATTCTAAATCAATCAAAAAATATTATTGTGTGAGCTTTTCTATGTTTGTATGAGTGCTCGTAAGTTTGTTTGTGTGAATATTTGTTTTATGCGTATGTCTACGTTCATTGTTGTGTGATTATTTGTGTGTTTGTATGTGTGCGCGTACGTTTGTGTGTGTGTGTGTGTTTGTGTGTGTGTTCCTATGCGCACATATATATGTGGATAGTATATAACGTTTTTTTTCTCTTCTTTCCCTTTCGTGTGGATAGTATATTGTTTTTTTTTTTCTCTTCCCGTCTGTGTGAATAGTAGATATGGTGAGTTTAATGCCTTCGCGTTCATTTGTAGATAATAGATATGGATGATTTTTTCTTCACTTTCTTTATGTGTGCAGAGCAGATATGAGTGGATTTTTCTTCTCTTCCCTACGGTGTAGATAGTAGATGTGTGTTTTTTCTTCTCTTCACTTCTGTGTGGATAGTACATGAGTGGGCTTTTTCTTCTCTTTACTTCTGTATGGATAGTGGATATGGGTGTGGATAGAATAAAATGGGTGATTTTTTTGTGTTAATAGTATATCTTGTGATTTTATTCCTTTTTTGTATTTGTTTGTTTTTATGCGTGTTCGTATGTTTTTTTTTGTGTTAGTACATATGCGCGTGCGTTTGCTTGTGTGCATGTGTATTGATCTTTGTTTGTCCCTATAAAACTCCCTTTACCCCTATCAAATTCAAGTCACCTACCTACCTACAGTAGCGCGTACTCAGGTCAGACACTTGCAGAACCGTTGCCATTATTTCCCTAGCGTTGAGTACATTCACTTCATTGAAACGGGAAAGTTTTAGACTATAAATATAGACGGGTTTTCCACAGGTTGTAGCTATAAATAGGTACTAAGTTTTTAAACATGAACGCCACACAAGTTAAGGCTATAAACAGATAGTGGGCTTTTCCAGAAGTTGTAGCTAAAAATTGATGAAATGGTGAGAAAAAGACAATGAAGTAAAAGAATTAAATGTCCTGGAGAAGATGATGTGTTGGTGGAGAAGAAGGAATGATAGAAATTAGAAAAATCTCAAGTTCCTTTTCATGGGCATTTCCTATGCCTCGAAATTAATTATACGATTTATTTAAATGATACGATTCATTTAATGCTTCTTCTCAGATTATAAATACTGACGTCTTCATAGAAAATTATCTTCTTCATTCATTTTGCAACAATATATATGAGTGTGTGTAATGTGATGTGAAGTGATTATGATTTTTAACGTAGATTTAACAATGTTTCAGTCATATCGTTACAAGGTCTGCAGTGTGGTAGTTTATAGTGATGTCTGGCACTGGGGCATCATTCCGCATCATATAGCATATATCCTGACACCAGACCGACTAGTCCTAACACTAACCTCTTAATGCTGAGCTTCAAGCGAGGCAGCTGTTAGTACAATTTGTGTAAGTCTTTGTTATGCTGCCTGTTACTAACAATATTTGTGGTGCGATTCAGACGCATTTAAACAGGTTCAGTGCGGAACACTGCTCATCGATATGCACTCATTAATAGAATTACGAATTAACTGCAATATATCAAATGATATCTTCAGAGAATAATTTCTTCAGGACAGTCTCTATGAAGTTTAATCAATGAAGCATAAATAGCTTTATGGAGAATCGATCTTATTAAATTACTTTCTTTGAAACTATACTGGGAAGCACACCTTGCTCAGACACCACTGTTGCTGCCATACAGTTTAACAACACATGTCGGTCATAGTTGTCTTCGTAACGTTGAATGCAGGTTTCTCAGCTTTCCGGTTTGTAATTGTTTTCTTCCTTAACAAATTGAATAATTTAACTTGAGCAAATTTTGTTAGAATTCAGGTTTATTGTGCATGTAGGTTGTTACATTTTTTAAATAGATTTCTTTTTCCAAAAAAAAATATACTCTCTAGTTTTAGCCTTTTGTTGACAAACATAATAGTTATTACGTTATTCAACACCGTCATAATTTGTGGCTATAATAAACATGAAAACGTTCAGAAACATGTATAACTAACCTGTATCAAGGAGTTGTCTTTAACGATTAATTTTATTTGAATAAATATATGCAAAGAGCTTAGTATTTACAGAGATTAAAGTTAGAGTGGCACTATAATAGCGTAATGATATGCTGGTTCATGGTTAACGTGACCTAAAGGCTTAATTTAAAAACTTTAAATAGGAAACCAACCTAAAATTTCCTATCACTGCAGTGTCTAGTCGTCAATACGAATTTCCGCTCCGATTATTAAATTTCCTCTGTAGAAATGTCACCAAGAATGTTTATGTATTTCCGTACTTACGTTGAATAGTAGCAAATGATAAAGAATAAAATTTAATTATTGTTATTTATGTTTGTATATCTCTGTTTATTCTTTGCAGCTCGTCACTATACCAATGAAAGCAAGATAGGATACGATAGTGGCAATGATTCTAGTTTTGTATGCTTGCGTGTTTGTGTGTATACATATTTACTAATGGAAACAAGTAATAACCATAAGCACGTTGGATCCTGAAAAACAGCATCTGCACATCACGATTTAAGTCAGAGTTTGTAAATAATTAGTTTTAAATTATCAGATGAAGAACGACTTTTAAAAAAAAAAAAACAATCCTTAGCATTATAAGTAGACAAAACAATATCCCAATATTAACCAATCCAATCCGAATACCAATCTTGACCTTGTGCTTCATTTTATTACATTTAATTGCACACCATAGCAATACGCTCTCTTAGCAGTGCAATGAAACTATGAAGGCCAACAGTCTAACTAACTGAAAAACATTTATATAGAAATCATTCATGCATTATATGCATATCGAACTTTTTCAGCTTTTTAATATGCATATATAACTTTTTAAGCGTTTTAATCCGTATCCTGGAACAATTACTGTGCACCAGAACCAGACAAGGTAAAATTACGAATATGTTTACAATGTGACTTCAGTATAAGTAGGGTAAAATCTTAAAGTTTTCTTGGCCTTGTAAACGTTTGGCTCCTCCAATAGATATGTATATTGATGTCATCTATGATCACGTTGCATGGAATTACTCATTTCAGGGTTTTCACCATGCGATTGTGTGTCGTGCTCTAACCGTATTAAGAATTTGTGATATGTCCCAAGCTCGCAGTTAATGAAGCTTAAAGTTGCGTTTGTTACATTAAAAAAAAACTATTGCACAATCTCTCCATAAAAACCATATGCCAATTTACTTCGATTTGTGAACAAATCATGAAACTCACGCTAACATATCATTTCAGTCAGATGCACACTCTAAGAATATTTTACTATCAAGCTATACGGCTTGCATCATAACGAAACATTTAATATTTAAGTTGATTGAAATTTGGAAGACACACAGTTTGTAAGTCCTTTAAAGTGATGATTTGCTATGTAGCATTTAATTGCATATAGTTTCCTTTACTGATGTGTCGTATGTAATATAATAGTTTGCAAACAGCTGTGTAGCATTTAATTGCATATAGTTTGCTTTACTGATGTGTCGTATGTAATATAATAGTTTGCAAACAGCTGTGTAGCATTTAATTGCATATAGTTTGCTTTACTGATGTGTCGTATGTAATATAATAGTTTGCAAACAGCTGTGTAGCATTTAATTGCATATAGTTTGCTTTACTGATGTGTCGTATGTAATATAATAGTTTGCAAACAGCTGTGTAGCATTTAATTGCATATAGTTTGCTTTACTGATGTGTCGTATGTAATATAATAGTTTGCAAACAGCTGTGTAGCATTTAATTGCATATAGTTTGCTTTACTGATGTGTCGTATGTAATATAATAGTTTGCAAACAGCTGTGTAGCATTTAATTGCATATAGTTTGCTTTACTGATGTGTCGTATGTAATATAATAGTTTGCAAACAGCTGTGTAGCATTTAATTGCATATAGTTTGCTTTACTGATGTGTCGTATGTAATATAATAGTTTGCAAACAGCTGTGTAGCATTTAATTGCATATAGTTTGCTTTACTGATGTGTCGTATGTAATATAATAGTTTGCAAACAGCTGTGTAGCATTTAATTGCATATAGTTTGCTTTACTGATGTGTCGTATGTAATATAATAGTTTGCAAACAGCTGTGTAGCATTTAATTGCATATAGTTTGCTTTACTGATGTGTCGTATGTAATATAATAGTTTGCAAACAGCTGTGTAGCATTTAATTGCATATAGTTTGCTTTACTGATGTGTCGTATGTAATATAATAGTTTGCAAACAGCTGTGTAGCATTTAATTGCATATAGTTTGCTTTACTGATGTGTCGTATGTAATATAATAGTTTGCAAACAGCTGTGTAGCATTTAATTGCATATAGTTTGCTTTACTGATGTGTCGTATGTAATATAATAGTTTGCAAACAGCTGTGTAGCATTTAATTGCATATAGTTTGCTTTACTGATGTGTCGTATGTAATATAATAGTTTGCAAACAGCTGTGTAGCATTTAATTGCATATAGTTTGCTTTACTGATGTGTCGTATGTAATATAATAGTTTGCAAACAGCTGTGTAGCATTTAATTGCATATAGTTTGCTTTACTATTGTGTCGTATGTAATATAATAGTTTGCAAACAGCTGTGTAGCATTTAATTGCATATAGTTTGCTTTACTGATGTGTCGTATGTAATATAATAGTTTGCAAACAGCTGTGTAGCATTTAATTGCATATAGTTTGCTTTACTGATGTGTCGTATGTAATATAATAGTTTGCAAACAGCTGTGTAGCATTTAATTGCATATAGTTTGCTTTACTGATGTGTCGTATGTAATATAATAGTTTGCAAACAGCTGTGTAGCATTTAATTGCATATAGTTTGCTTTACTGATGTGTCGTATGTAATATAATAGTTTGCAAACAGCTGTGTAGCATTTAATTGCATATAGTTTGCTTTACTGATGTGTCGTATGTAATATAATAGTTTGCAAACAGCTGTGTAGCATTTAATTGCATATAGTTTGCTTTACTATTGTGTCGTATGTAATATAATAGTTTGCAAACAGCTGTGTAGCATTTAATTGCATATAGTTTGCTTTACTGATGTGTCGTATGTAATATAATAGTTTGCAAACAGCTGTGTAGCATTTAATTGCATATAGTTTGCTTTACTGATGTGTCGTATGTAATATAATAGTTTGCAAACAGCTGTGTAGCATTTAATTGCATACAGTTTGCTTTACTGATGTGTCGTATGTAATATAATAGTTTGCAAACAGCTGTGTAGCATTTAATTGCATATAGTTTGCTTTACTGATGTGTCGTATGTAATATAATAGTTTGCAAACAGCTGTGTAGCATTTAACTGCATATAATTTGCTAAAAGCTTTGTAGCATATAATTGCAAATAGTTTGCTAAGAGCTGTGTAACATCTAATTGTATATAATTTGCTAACAGCCATGCAACATTTATATTCAAATAGTTTGCAATCCCTGTGTCTGTCGGTGGGTGTCTGTCTGTCTGTCTCTCTAACTGACTGTCTGTCTGTCTGCATTTGTGTGTGTCTGTCTGTGTATGTCTGGGTGTCTATGTGTGTCTGTCTGTCTGTCTGTGGGTGTCTGGATGTCCATATGTGTATCTGTCTGTATGTCTGTATGTATGTCTGTATGTCTAGACAGTATTTGTGTCTGTCTCTGTGTGTCAGTCTTTGTGTGTGTCTGTTTTTGTGTGTCTGTGTGCGCGTGTGTGTTTGTCTGTGTGTATCTCTGTCTGTGACTCTGTGTCTCTGACTGTATCTGTGTGTGTCTCTGTCTGTGGCCGTGTGTGTCTGTCTGTGTGTCTGCTTGTGTGTGTGTCTCTGTCTGTGTGTATGTGAGTGTCTCTGTCAGTGTGTCTCTCTGTGTGTCTCTGTCAGTGTGTCTCTGTCTGTGTATCTCTCTGTCTGTGTGAGTCTCTGTTTGTGTGTGTATCTCTGTATCTGTGTGTCTCTATCTGTGTGTGTCTCTGTGTGTATGTCTGTCTGTGTGAGTGTCTCTGTGTGATTGTGTGACTGTCTCTTTGTGAGTGTCTCTGTCGGTGTGTGTGTCTATGTGTTTCTCTGTGTGTCTTTATATCTGTGTATCAGTGTATGTGTATATT
Source organism: Potamilus streckersoni (assembly GCA_016746295.1). Taxonomy (NCBI): domain Eukaryota; kingdom Metazoa; phylum Mollusca; class Bivalvia; order Unionida; family Unionidae; genus Potamilus; species Potamilus streckersoni. Next base: position 2,908,537 of record JAEAOA010000627.1, read on the forward strand.
TGTGTGTCTGTGTGTGTCTCTGTGAGTATATCTCTGTATGTCTGTGCATGTGTGTCTGCCTCTGTCTGTGTGTCTGTGTGTGACTCTGTCTGTATGTGTCTGTATGTGTATGTGTGTCTGTCTGTGTCTGTCTGTGTCTGTCTGTGTCTGAATGTCTGTGTGTCTGTGTGTGTCTGTTTGTGTCTGTGTGTGTGCGTCTGTTTGTGAATGTGAATTTGTCTGTATGTGTGTCTGTGTGTATCTGTATGTGCTGTGTGTGTTTGTCTGTGCTGTGTTTCTGTCTGTCTGTCTGTGTTTATGTGCTTGTGTGTGTCTGTATATGTGTGTCTGTGTGTGTCTATGTGTGTCTATGTATGTATGTGTGTCTGCGTGTGCATTTCTGTGTGTCTGTCTGTGTGTGTCTGTGTGTTTTTCGTCTGTGTGTGTGTCTGTCTGTGTGTGTTTTGTGTGCGCGTCTCTGAGTGTGTCTGTGTATTTTGTCTTAGTATGTATGTGTGTGTCTGTGTGTTTGTCTGTGTTTGTGATTGTCGGTGTTTATGTGTGTATATCTAAGTGTCTGTGTGTGTCTATCTGTGTGTGTCTATATGTGTCTCTGTGTCAATGTGTGTGTGTCAGTCTGTATATGTTTGTTTCAGTCTGTGTCTGGGTGTCTGTGTGTGTCTGACTGTCTGCATGTGTGCATGTCTGTCTGTCTCTGTGTGTTCTTTGTGTGTCTGTGTGTCTGTGTTTATGTGTCTGTGTTTATCTATGTGTGTGACTGTGTGTGTCTGTCTGTGTGCCTGTGTGTGTATGTGTGTGATTTTGTATGTCTATGTGGCTATGTATGTCTGTGTGTGTCTGTCTGGCGGTCTGTGTGTGCATGTGTGGGTCTGTGTATTTGTGTGTATTAGTTTGTATTTGTCTTCTTTGTGTGTTTGTGTGTGTGCTTAAGTTTGTCTATATGTGTCTGTGTATAAGTGTGTCTGTGTGTGTCTCTGTTTGTCTGTGTGTATATTGTTTTTGTCTGAGATTGTTTGTATCTGTGAGTGTGTCTTTCTTTTTGGCTGTGTGTCTATGTATCTGTGTATGTGTATCTGTATGTGTCTGTGTGAGTGTCTTTGTGTGTGTATGTCTCTATGTCTGTGTGTCTGTGTGTATGTGCGTCTGTGTGTGCGTCTGTGTGTATATATGTGCCTGTGTGTGCGTATGTGTGTCTGTGTGTGTGCCTGTGCGTGTCTCTGTGTGTCTGTATGTATCTCTCTGTGAATCTGAGTCTTTGTTTGTGACTGTGTGTCTGTCTTTCTTTGTGTCTTTGTGTTTCTGTGGCTGTGTCTGTATGTGTGTTTGTGTGTTTGTGTTTGTCTGTGTGTGTCTGCGTCTGTATAACTCTGTGCCTGTGTGCCTATGTGCATGTGTGTATGTGTGTGTTTGCGTTTGTGTCTTTGTGAGTCTCTGTGTGTGTTTTATGTCTGTATGTCTGTGTCTATGTCTGTGTATCTGTGTTTCTGTGAGTATGTGTGTTTTTTTCTGTGTCTGTGTGTATTAGTGATTGTGTCTGTGTGTGTCTGTGCGTGTCAGTGTGTTTATGTCGGTGTGTCTATCTGTTTGTGTCTGTGTCTCTTTGAGTGTTTGTTTGTTTGTCTATGTGTTTGTGTGTGTGTCTGCGTTTATGTATGTGTGTGTCTGTGTCCTTCTGTGCGGCTGTGTATGTGTCTTTGTGTCTGTGTGTCTCGCTCTGTCTGTGTATGTGTGGTGTGTGTATCTGTATGTGTATGTGTATCTGTATGTGTGTCTGTGTTTTTTGTCTGACTTTGTGTTTGTGTGTCGGTGTGTCTGTTTATGTGTGTATGACTTTGTTTCTGTGTGTATCTGTGTGTGTCTGTGTTTGTGTCTATGTGTCTGTGTGTGTCTTTGTTTCTTTGTGCGTCCGTTTGTGTGTCTGTATATCTGTGTGTATCTGTGTGTATTTTTGAATGTGTCTGTGTGTTTGTCTGTGTGTGTTTGTATGTGTGTATATGTTTGTGTCTGTGTTTGTATGTGTGTCTGTGTCTCTTTGTCTGTGTCTTTGTGTCTGTGTGTCTGTTTCTCTGTGTCCATGTGTGTGTCTGTGAGTATGTCTGTGTCTCTGTGTGTCTATTTTTGTCTCTGTGTTCCTGTGTATGTTTGTGTGTATGTCTATTTTTGTATCTGTGTCTGTGTGTGTGCTCGTCTGTGTGTATGTGTGTGTGTGTGTTTCTGTGTGTGTATGTGTGTTTATGTCTGTGTATGCATGTGATTATGTGTGTATATCTGTGTATGTATGTCTGTACGTATGTACGTACGTACGTACGTGTGTATATATGTATGTATGGTTTTCCAGTAATTTAATCATTATAAACTTTGTAAACATCCAAAAGATATCAAGAATATATATCCTAAAATAAGATTGTGACTCAAATTATAGGAGTTGACTTTTCTGCATTGAAAATTATTTGAAAGTGTAATATCGCTATTTATCGTATACAATATTAGAAGACCGTTTTTACAAGAAGAACTATTAACTCGCAAGAACTTTTTAGCAGTGAAGCATGTATAGCTTGCAAATTTGCTAACAAAGTACAAATGTGACTCTTTCCTACAATATTACCAAATTACATCTAAATTATACAAGTGCAAATTTAATAATTCTGTATCCTTGGATCAGGGCATTTCTTTATTGGGAATAGTTCATGTTCACGTGGGTGTCGTAATTGATTTAAACCAGCAAATAGCTTTTATGGCCTGCGCTGCTGAGATTAAGTTCAATCCGTTCTCTTTTCTTGGTTTCATTTAAGAGACGTAATATTGACTTAGAAATGTTCGTTACACCAAAAGGTCAGCTGTCGTCTGGTTCTAATAATCGTATTAATTAAAGGATTATGTGTCAATTTTAAAAAGGATTTAATCTGTAATTTGTTTCTTACCTCAGAAAGGATAAGTGTTTTTCACTGTTTGACCTTACATAGTTCCAACGCCAGATCAAGAACAACCGTGGTTGTCAGCCTTTGGTGTCGTAGTGTATGTACATTTCTAGTACGCAAAAGACTAAACAGACTAATTCTGAAGAAAGTCAAACCATATTGACTGCATTCACTTCGTTCTATCTTAGCAAGACACGTCTCAATAGTGACACCATTTTATTAATAATTTTTCTTTCAATAGTCATTTTCACCTTTTGTATTAGGATTAACTTTACATGAAGAATAAATGATGGAGTCAGAAGATTGTTCTTATATGTAATGGGGAGGGGAACCAGACAAATGTCCTCCACTTAACCGAAAAAAAAAGAAAAAAAACAGTACAATGTTTTATGTATTTGTGTTTGCCTTTCGATGTGTTGCTATGGTTACATCATAAAAAATTTTGATCAAAAATTATAATTTTTAAAACAATTTTTGATGGGGTATTTTCCTAGTGTATCTAAAGGTTCACTCTTCCGGTAAGGTTTTATTTATATGTATTGTGTTATAGTGTATGATGCTATAAACTGTATTTGTTAGGACCTCCTTTACATCAAATTCTGTCACCCAGTTTTCCTTCAAAAGGTTTATATGCATATTTATTCTTTCACTCGTTTCATAACATACCTTCTCCTTTCACTCACTCATTCATATGCATATATAAAACAATTAAAGATTTTATTGAATGTTTATAAAATTTTGAATTTTGAAACGTTTTATATACAGTTGAGCGTAGTGTGTCGTCTTCCCTTTATACACATACACACACTTTATATATATATATATATATATATATATATATATATATATATATATATATATATATATATATATATATATATATATATATATATATATATATATATATATATATATATATAAAGACATATAACGCCTCCCAGGGCATATTAGGTATTGATTTAATAGCCCTAAAACGGTTTAAAATGTTAGCATATTTTATTAAAATTGGATTGGGTAAATTTAGCCCACCCTAGTCTTGGCCTTATAAAGTGTATCCTTTTGAAAAATGTGTATTTTAAAACCCCATGTATTTAATTATTTCATTATCAATTTTTCCTAATTTAGTATTTTTTATATCAATAGATTTAGAAGTATAATTTACATTTGAGTATGTTTTAGCCACCTGGGCTCGCTCCATTATGCTTAATGGCGTGAAAGCCCAGATTTTTGTGGATTTCTTACATTTTTCAATTGTTTGTTTACAGTTTTCCTTTTCTTCGTTTCTCCCAAAATAAATACCTAGTGCTTTAACCTTGTTTTTTATGGGGGTGGGGGCAAACCAGGGTGATTACCCTTCCAGTTTCCTATTTTTAGTATATCTATTTTATCATGATTGATTTTTGAACCAGATGCTTTACCAAAATTGTCATACTCTTTTTCTAAGTGTTTAAAAGAGTTTGAGTCCTTAATAAAGTTAGTGCAATCATTAGCATGCTAGATCATTTTTATTTCATCTTCCAAATTTGTCAATTTTATGCCCTCTATAAGTTTATTATCTCTTATTTAGATATTTTTAACTTCTATCGCTATTATGAATAATAGCATAGATAGTGGACAACCTTGCCTCACCGATCTTTGTATATCAAATTTATCTGTTAAAGACCCATTAACCTGTACCCTCGTAGTAATGTTATTGTACAGGATTTTAGTCCATATTCTAAAATTATCACCGAAACCAATTTTTTCTAAAACATTTTGTATATAATTGTGTTCAATTCTGTCAAAATCTTTTTCTTGATCAATAAGCACATTGGCGCCTATTTTCCCATTTTCTTTAATATAATCTATTATGGTTCTTATATTTAGTATGTTGTTTTGAATATCTCTCCCTTTTGCCCCACAAGGCTGACCATTATTTATTATTGTGTCCATACAATTTTTAACTCTATTCGTTAAAATTTTCCTTACAATTTTGCAGTCTATATTTAGGAGGGAGATGGACCTCCAATTTTTCAAATCTTCTCTCTCATCTTAACTTTTAAATATTATAGAGATCAGACCTTCTCTCATCGTATTTAACATTTTGTAATTTTCTAAAAATACGTTATTGTATAAAAGTTCAAATATCGGCGCTAACTCACTTTGGAATTTATGGTAGAATTCCGCAGTGAGTCCATCTCTTCCTAGGGATTATCCTTTCGTTAATTGTTTAACAGTATTTAAAATTTCTACTGTGGAGATGAAATCATCACATAAGTTCTTATGTTATGATGAAATCATCTCACACTTTACATCTTCTAAATAATTATTAATAAAATCTAAATTTATATTTTGAGTTGTATAGAGTCCTATGTAAAATTCTTTTATCCTGCTTAAAATATCTGTTCCTGAAAGAATGTTTTTATTTTTATTCCAAAATTTTTTCTATAATTTTCTGCCCTCCCCCCTTCCTAAGTTCTTCCCTTCGGTATAGCCCCCTTGCCTTTCATATAAATTTTGAAATTTTCCAGCTCTTATTTCCTTACCTCTTTCCCCATTATCTGTTAAAGTTTCATATTCAATATTTGTTCTATTACTTTTGAATTCTGTCTATTTAATTGTAATTTAATTTCTAGTTCTTTTTTAATATTATTTTTCTTAATCGTTTTGCGTATCTAATTGCTGTATTTTTTAAATCTTCTTTTAACTTGTCCCACATCATTATAATATCAGTATGTACAATTTCCAAAAAGGTTTTTATTTTTTCCCTAATTTCGTTTTCAAAATCCTTATCCGTTAGTATTTTATTATTTAGTTTCCAAATGTCCCCTCCCCATATATTTCTACTTAAAATATTAATTTCTATATTTATCATTTTGTGATCAGAAATTTTAACACTAGTAATTTTTTAATATTTGTATTTTAAAATTCGTCTTATAAAATTTGTCTAACTTACTTGTTAGTTTATTTCCATACTCAAAAGTATATTCGATTCTAAGAAGATTTAGCATTCTATAAATATCATGTAATTTATGTTGCTTTTTTAAATATTTATCGTTTCCCCTTTAAACTTTTTATCGTTTGAAGTTAATTCCCCTTTTCTATCAATTTCTTCTCCATTAATTCCTCCCCTACCCAATTTCTATCCCACCCTATTATCAAATCGTCAATTGTGAATTCTCTTATATACTTGTGCAGTTGTTCTAAAAATTCGTATTTTATATTTGTTAGCTGAAAAATATGTATTAATTAGATGCATTTTCTCCACAATTATATGTAATAATCTTTCCCCATACAATATCCCTCCATCTTCCTTTCCCAAATTATTCCTCTATCATTTTTTTTTATTATTGTCGCCACCCCACCCTTTTTATCATCAAATTTAGAATTACTCAGAATTAATATTCCATTTATTTTTTCTTCTAATAGAGATAATAATTCATTTGTAAATCCATTGTGTGTTTCTTGAATCATAATTATGTCATAGTCCTTTTCCTCGCATAGTTTTAAAATTTTCCCCTCATTTATTCTATTATATTTATTGATGCTATGTGGAGGGTTTTTTCCCTCTTTTTTTCTCAAGGTCGCCGATTTTGATCTTCCATTTTTAAAATTGAATATATTTATTTAATAGTTCTAATTAAATGTATAAATGATTACAAAGAAAAGTTACTTTACGTTTATTTATGGGATTTGTAGAGTGGGGGAAGCCTATAGCTCCAACTCTTCCATTGATGTCAAAATATGTATGCATTCAGCATTTGTATTTGAATTATCTGAACTCAATATGTTTTCTTGGTTTGTTATCTCTTGTCCACTGTTCATTTCCAGGTCTGTCCGTTGTTCAGTTTCGTTGTCTAAGTCCATGTCCGTCTTTTCTTTAGTTTCATTTTCTAATTCTTTTTTCGAGTCATGTTTTTTAACTTCACTATCAACTTCTATCAACTTCGTTTGTTTCGTTTTCACTTTCATCCTCATTATCCTTCTTATTTTTTCTTTCTTTTCTTTTTGCGCTTTCGTTACTATGTCGCTATTAAAAGAGGATGTTTTGTTATAGATGTGACCATCTTTCTTTTCATTCTTTTCTGTCACTCTTTTGGCACGGAAGTAGAAGTAATTGGTTGTATTCCTAAAAGATCTTTCATTAGTCCATCCACTTCTTGGTCCATTTCAAGTTCTTCTGTTAACAGATAGAACTTGTTCTTCTTGAGGAGGTTTTCTTCCAGTGCATATGACTGACTCGTGATATTTGGACTTAGGTAGTTCTCCCATTCTTATCCTTTCATGAAACCCTGTTCTGCACTGACGGTTTTCATATTTGTCATCTGTATCATCTCTTTGGTCATCGTTGACTGCGATTTTTCTAGATTTTCCTCAGTCTCTTTCTCTTCCGTTTCTTGCTCTTTTCCGATGTCTTTGCCCTGGCCATATTTGTTGGCTGATTTATCTGAATGTGTTATTTGTTCTTGTTGTATTTGTTGTTGTTCTAGTATCTGCTTCTATATCTCTTGATCTATTTCATTTACATTCTCATTGGCCTGCTGGACAATGTTTACATAAGTTCTTACAGCTTGTGGGTTTGTCCAGTCTTTCAGTTTGTGTCCAACCTGCCTGGAGCAACTATATGTAAGGATGCAGATTTATGTCGATCTATAAAAAGCACAATTATTTGGGCAGGTGAATCATTAATTAGATTTAAGGGAACAGATGCGTGTCAAATCGCTACCCTGCAAGGAATTTAACTTTCTGTGTCGCGAGATGAAACAATTCTTAATTAAGCATTTGTTTATTTAACAGTCAGACAAACCCGAAGGTAAGGTCTAACATAGATTTTGTATCGTACATCAGTTGAAATTGTCTAGGATCGGTTGTTTGGTAAAATGGAGGTTAGGTGGACCACAAACTTTGGCGCCAAAGTTATTTTTAAAAAAGTCGGTAGCTATATTTAATCCTGATTGGCTACGCTAAATAAGGGGTGTGGTTCCACAAAGGAAATATAGTGGTTTTAATATGCTCCATCGCAAAAATTTATCCAGTCTACGTTTTCCTGCAATAGAAAAATTATAGGAGACTTTGAGTTTGAATTTAAAAAAAAATCCTCTCGTAAACAATGATCAAGTAACCGGATGTCTGGAAAGTCTGAGGTTGAAGTGGAAAAAGCTTAAACCTCAAGGGGAAATAATTCCACTGATATATCCAAATATTTGCTTATTCAAGTATCTATGATTCTACGCACTTAGGTATACACCTACCACCCAATTTTCGAAAGCCGAAACAGGCAAGACAATATAGAGTTTGGAAAAGAAAAAAGAAAGTCAAAAAAGACCAAGACGAACAGTTACAGTGACGTTTGGATGAACCGGAATGAAGCAGGTTATGAAGTTGTACAAGGCAATGACTTCGATTGTTCACTCGATTCTATTATGAAATAATTATATCATTTCAAACGGGTCGGCTATCCATATAGGTATATTTGTTTTGAAATTATATATATATATATATATATATATATATATATATATATATATATATATATATATATATATATAAGTAGTGAATGGGGGTACTATAGCGACAATGGGAGTTATCATTAAAATATGGCCTGGGGTACTATAGCGACAAGTTTTTTGGCGACAAATGGCACAGCCGAGCCTTTATAGCGAAAATGAGAATTTTGTATTAGCACACCCTGGGTCTGTTTAGCGTCAAGAGAAATGGCACAGGTGGCATGACGTCAAGGTACTGAACATTTGGAAACAGTGTAGCAAGGAGCTGACCTAGTTGTCCTAAATACGCGCAGCTAGCACTACGACTCTAGGGAGGGACCTATAAAATAGAGACATAGAGACCGACATATATTACTATAAACCTAGAGTTATATATAAAGCATTACATAGACTTGAAATATGTTGATGGTGTTCATAAATTTGCATATTTATAAGGATGCCATAAATAGTTTTAATCAAGGAAAATACTATCACCAAAATGGATGTGACTAAAAGTAACGCTAAAATGACGAAATTGTCCCAGAACTTAACCGAGACCAAACATGTCCCTGAACATTAATTTACATTGGTTTAGACTAAAATTAATACTAAAATTACGACATTGTCCAATACTACAGTGGACATTAAGAAAATTTGGAACATTAATATTCAAGTGACTGTGACTAAAACTAACGCTAAACATACGAAATGGTTCCAGAATATGACGGAGACTGAACTTATCGCAGAAAAATTTTAGAATTTAAAAAATAAATTTCAAAGGCCTTAAAACGTTATGAAATTTGTCAAAACCTTGAAAAGTTTAGGAAAAGTCATGGAATTTGTGACAATGGAGTTAAAGAAATTGATTACTTCAAATTTTATAGAGCACCGAGAACCGATTAAATAAAATGATAAAATTACAATCGATAAATGGTTTCAATTCATATAATAAGAGTAAGTTCTCCTAATGGAAGTATCACATGATTTCCGGTGTTGTTCACTAAATAAAAGAAAGCAACCGGAAAGAAATATGTTTTGTTAATATTGTAAATAGGAACACATACAAAGACGACTAAGAATTGTTTCCTTTTTTCTTTTCAATACAAATTACAATGATCATTGGATTATGACATGAATTACTACATCAAGTCAAAGTGTGCTAGCCCATGTAAATTTAGAAAGTACATATTAAATATATTTGTTGTTAAATTGTTTTTAAATTGAAAGATGCTATTCTTTATGTTCATTTACTTGACAATGCAAGATAGCGCGGTCCTTGAGTTTTATGAAATGGCCCTGGAAAAGGTTTGGAAAAGTCATGGAATTTGTTTTTGTTAAGTCTGCAGGCACCCTGTTATATTTGCTTAGTCTAAAAGTAGAACTAAGATTACCAAAATCTCCCAAACCATAGCAGAGACTGAGCAAAACTATGGAAGATTGTATTCAGATTGCCTTGACTTAAAAAAGTCCACTAAATTTCAGAACAATGTAGCGAACTTGAATGGAAACTGGTAACTATTCAGATGCATTGGTTGTTATAAATAGTTAAAGACGAAGTGTAGCACTAAATTCTGAAATTGCACCTGGCTTGAGATAATTTTTTAAAATGTTACCAAGACTTAAAGTAGTACTGAAATTATCTAAACTCATACCGACCTTCGTGGAAACTGAAAAATTGTAAATACAAATTAAACTAAGCGATAACATTACATCTATGGTAATTAGCATTATGGGTCCCTACTTTTTTAAATAGAGCGTAAAATTTTATAGCGTTAATAGTAACATTAACTGACCCTACTTTGTACTATAGAGTCAAGATTTATATCGTTAAATGGCACACCCTGGGACACTAACGGGAAGTTTGTATGGGAACAATAATAGAGCGTCAAATTTTATAGCGTTGATATTAGCATTAACTGACCCTACTTTGTACTATAGAGTCAAGATTTATAGCTTTAAATGGCACACCCTGGGACACTAACGGGAAGTTTGTATGGGAACAATAGGAATGGAACCGATAAGGTAACATCTCAGTAATGGACACATGCAACCGAGAATAATGTTTTTGTGAGTTAAACACAAATTATACAACAGCTAAAAAAGCTTTTCAGGCAAAAAAGAATAAGTCTTTTCGAGAAAGTGGAGTGACCCTCTGAAAGGTTTTTATCGCGAATGCATGCTATCCTCACCACCGAAACGAGTAGCATAAAACACATCATATACTATCGCATCAACGAAATGAGCAGCACAAAAACATATCATATACCATCTCATCAACAAAACGAGCAGCATAAAACCCAAACTATACCAGCTTATCAACGAAAGAAGAAGCACAAAACCCAAAATATACCATCTTATCAACGAGATGAGCAGCTCAAAACACGAAATATACAATCTCATCAACGAAACAAGTAGCATAAAACCCAAAATATACCATCTCATCAACGAAAGAGAAGCACAAAACACACCCTATACCATTTCATCAACGAAAGGAGCAGCACGAATCCAAAAATATACCATCTCATCAACGAAAGAAGAAGCACAAAACCCAAAATATACCATCTCATCAACGAAAGAACAAGCACAAAACCCAAAATATATCATCTCATCAACAAAAAGAGAAGCATAAAACACAACATATACTATCGCAAAAACGAAATGAGCAGCACAAAACACACCATATACCATCTCATCAACAAAAGAGAAACATAAAACACACCATAAACCATCTCATCAACGAAAAGAGAAGCATAAAACACAACATATACTATCGCATCAACGAAAAGAGAAGCATAAAACACAACATATACTATCCCATCAACGAAACGAGTAGCATAAAACCCAAAATATACCCTCTCATCAACGAAACGAACAGCACAAAACACAAAAGATACCATCTCACCAAAGAAACGAGCAGCCCAAAACATCATATACCATCTCATGAACGAAACGAGCAGCACAAAACACAAAATCTACCATCTCATCAACGAAAGAGAAGCACAAAACACACCCTATACCATCTCATCAACGAAAGAAGAAGCACAAAACACACCCTATACCATCTCATCAACGCAAGAGAAGCACAAAATACACCATATACCATCTCATCAACGAAAGAAGAAGCATAAAACCCAAATTCTACCATATCATCAACGAAAGAGAAGCACAAAACACACCCTATACCATCTCATCAACGAAAGAGAAGCACAAAACACACCCTATACCATCTCATCAACGAAAGAGAAGCACAAAACACACCATATACCATTTCATCAACGAAAGAAGAAGCATAAAACCAAAAATCTACCATCTCATCAACGAAAGAACAAGCACAAAATCCAAAATATACCATCTCGTCAACGAAAGAGAAGCACAAAACATATCATATACCATCTCATCAACGAAAGAAGAAGAACAAATCCCAAAATCTACCATCTCATCAACGAAATAAGAAGCACAAAATCCAAAATAGACCATCTCATCAACGAAAGAGAAGCACAAAAACACACCATATACTATCTCATCAACTAAAGAGAATTACAAAAACACAACCTGTACCATCTCATTAACGAAAGAGAAGCACAAAACACACCCTATACCATTTCCTCAACGAACGCGCATGCAAACACACACACACACATTTTTATTGAAGTGAGTGTTTATAGTTACACTTCACTATATTCACACAAATTAGCAAATTGGCAAACTGAATAGTATTTCTTTTCTAAAGATGTGGTTAGCCCTGAAAAGAGCTGTTTTTGTTGTACTCCAATGACTCCTGGCTAACGCTGACATCTTCCAGGACGAGCACCGCACACACATCGTCGGCTCCAGTCATTCTCCCAATTTATTGTTCTGACCTGCAGAGCAAACGGAGCTTGAATGGCTTCACTATCCCACTCCTCCGTTTGTGGAATAGTGAAGACCTGCTGTACCTCTTGTCTTCGGGGTCAGAGTCGGGGATGAATAACTGGTCTCATTTCCTGAGGCATTGGTCTCTGGGGTGCAACTGCTGCTGCTGCTGCTGGAGGTGTCCTCACCTCAGGTAGCACCTCATACACACACAAGTTTTTTTATAGGGTGTAACAGGATCCTCACTGGTTCTCTATCTCCTCTTCTTTCTTCTTTGTATCCTCCTCTTCCTTAAGTTTCACTTCTTCTTTGTAAGCCTCCATAGTCAGTTCGTCCAGGAGACGTCTGGCATGTTCTAGATGCATTTGGAGTTCCGAGAGTTTTTGTAGTCTACTACTACTCATTTTTTAAAATGTTGACGAGTCCACAATGGTAGCTAGACTGACGTATGCTCACGTTTATATCCTTGGAGGACGGACGTGATGGAAAACATCCGCTAATTTTTTACCATGATATGAAACGCGCAGACTTAAAAGAAGTTCTCACGTTAACTTTTTTGACTTGCGAACACAATCAGAATTTTTTGAATGTTGTTGACAAGACAGAGAGAAAAAGGGTGTGTTTTGTTTGTTTTATTTTGTTTTACTGACCACCTAAAAATTGAAATGTTTATAGTCACACTTCTAAAAGTTTAATTTTTTGGCAAATGAAAGAAGTATATCTTTTCGAGAGTCTTGGGTAGCCCTGAAAAGGGCTGATTGTTTTGTTGACGAAGAGTAATGGCAATCTTTGTTGAATTTTATTAAGATTGCAACCCCATCTGACAGCAGGTTTTCCTACTCGATAAGGTCTGCTTCTGCGAAAAGAGAAAGAGAAGTCTTTGGTGTCTATTCGACAGTCCACAAATCCTTTGTCTGGTTCTTGTTGCTGATATTGTTGTTGTTGCTGCTGCTGTTGCTGCTCTTCTCTTTGCCTCTTTTGAAGTCTGTATTTCTCGGACCATTCTTCTTTTTCTTTCTCAATTTCCTCTCTAAAGACATTCTCTATGAGGTCTTGGGCTATAGAGAGCATTCTGACATTCTTTATCTCTTCAGGCTTCGGTATCAGGTTTAGCCTGACACTATGTAATTGAACGTAAGCTTCGTTGAGTTTAGCTAGTCTGGAAGGCATCTTCGTAGGTTGACGAGTCAACAGTGAATGGTCAGACTGGCGACCCGTTCGCTTTATATGGTACAAGCGCGGACGGAATAGAAAACATCCCTACTGAGTTTTAGTTATTGAAACGTGAGGATAGCTCATGTCATGAGGAGGGATAGAGAGAAAGTCAAAGAGCATATATTCAAACTGTGGGGGTATAAATAAACAAACAACAGACACGTTTTTCTTCAAAATACAACATTTTTATTCAACTAACAATGAATAGAATTAACAAGGAACAAACAACATTTCAATTTAAAATACAAATTATTTTTGACAAGGTTGACAACGTTGTGAAATCATGTGAGATTTTCATTGATTCATATTATGACACCATTGATGTACACTACGTTTTCTAGCTAAAGACAAAAGATAACCATAACGGCCACAAAACCATCGATCTACTTTTTCATCATTTCTAGAAGAGTCACGATCAAAACAAGTGACTAAATGTTCTAAAGAATGTCCCAGACTGCGATGATGAAGAAAATACACACAATATTGTCCACACACCATGAAATCGTTGCTTTGTAACTTCACATTATTGAATCGTGTCGTCTGGGCATTTCTTCTCATAAAGTCAATGATATCGTCTTCCAAAGGTGGTAATCCATACGAATCAAATTAATCCACACAATTGACTTGAGGAAAGTACACGGCTACACAGTGAGTTCCTGGAAGATGACTGTCGTCTGTGTTGATGACATAAGCTTGGTGGTCTTGAGTTTTGCGATGTGGGAGTTCATCTTTAGCACACACCACAGGATTCCAAGAAGCAGTATACGAACTGTTATTCAAAAGGTAATAAAGTTCCCAGGTATCCATTTTTTCTGGTTATTTTGTTTCTCTTCTTATTTTTTTCTTCACAGGTGATGATACGTCATCAATTCAATTCTGACTTTTTGCATGAAAAGTTCTGACAAGTAACCATTTCTTCGCCTGGTTTCCCAACTCTGGGCTAAGAGAGCTTCGATGTGATAGATCTCTCGAGTAGTCAGTGGAGGACAGGAATGATCACACAAGCCTTTATACCACTCATGCAACACGGTTTCTTCTGCGATGAGACTCCAAGCTTCGTCCAGATACTCGTCCAATTTTTCTTCTTGACTCATCATGAGACATTTATCGTGTTGAATTTGACTGATATGATCTTTTTGACATCCATAGCAATCTTTCTTGACCAATTCCGCAATTTCTGTCTGCCAAGTGTTTAGCAAAACAGGAGACTAAATGTTGTTCTTATTCTGGCCATATTGACTTCACGACCTCGTTTTCTTTGTCTTCGTCTTTGAAATTGGTGTTCACGGTATCCTCCCATTCCATGGATTCTTCCACTTTCAAAGAAGGATAAATGTCCTCCGTATTGTCTAATAATCTAGAATAACTTCCCTCAAACTTTTGATTTCTATGGTATTATCGAATTCAGCATACAGGATGACGTTCGTTGTGTGGGGTAGAGGTTCTGCAAACTGAAGTTCCACACGCAGTTGACCGGATTTTATAGGGTGGAAATGTCCCTCGTCACTGCCTTGGTCTGGAGTGAAATCAAAACCCCCCAAAGTGTATCCTCCTGCATAATCGTCGTACGAAATGCCGTGACTTGTGTTGGTTCCTAATTGACCGGTAGCTTCGTATAGGGACAAGTACGATCTCAAGTAATTCTTCTGGTCAAAGTTAGGTTCAAAGGGTCTGGTACTCAGAGTCTTGCCATCGCGACTGACTTCAATTTTGGACACTTTGTAGTGGTTAAACTCAAAAGGATTTTCATTGTTGGCTCCGTTGAAGGCTGCATTGCTAACGATGCCGATGATTAAACGTTTGGATAACTGGCCATGGAATAGTAGCAATAGTGAATGTTTTCACTTCTACACGTCGTATCGGATACTTGACAGTGGTTCTGCTCAAGGGGTGACTGATGTCGTTTCCCGCTTTAGGTAACACTTCTACGCGACGTACGTAAAGTCTGGCTTCTTGAATTTTGGTTTTGTAGTCGACATTCTCTTCAGCCATCAAGTGGAAAGCCGTACTGCTACGATTCAATCTCAGACGAATATCTACTCCGTTCAGCAAATACTTCTCATGCAACCACATGTCCAAATGCAAACGATCCATCAGTTCTAAATTATGAACTCTCTTTTGACGAGCAACAAATCCTTTATTATCTTCATCTAGTTCGTCGAACTTTTCTGGTGTGTCAGGTTTCCAAATCACGCAAGCATCCAGATGAGTGTTCTTGGCCTCTTTTCCGTACGTTAAGAGATTTTCTAGGTACGCTCAGTAAGGGTAAGTATCCATGCTACTGCTGATCAGTTTGTTATTCAAGTACAAATCCACTTCGCTAAACAAGGAATGCACGAAATTGTTGACAAGAGCTACTTTGGCATCATCTGCTAGATTGGTACCATCAGGTTTTGCACTTTGACTTTCAGATACAAGTAACTGCTATTCAGATCGATGTAATCTTCCGGTTGTCCTTTGATTTCAAACTCGATGGGAGCGGAATCCGTCAAAGATGAAACAGGATGAAATTCGACCCATTAGGTTTCTTGCATGGTCATCATAGTAGGTGGCATGGCAAACAGATCCAGTTCTGACTTGGAACAGGCATAAGACTCTCGGTGCATCATTTTCTGTTGGTTTTTTTTACAATTTAATAATCAAAAATGTCTAAGTCTCGAACAGTTTTTCTTTTCTTGGTCTTTCTAGCTTTGAGAGTATGAAGTCCTTTGAAAGAGTGTTTTCGTCGTCTTTTTCTGCCTTGTCCTTGCTGAAACCTCAGAGAAGCGGAAATGCCTGACTCAGCAGCAAACGGGGCATTTATAGGATTTTCTCGTCGACCCAAAATATCTTTGCCTGTTTGAAGCAAAACATTTTTGCCTGCTCGTAAGAAAGCTTCTTTGGGGTTTTGCTTGTCAATAATGACATCGTGGAGAAATTCTTTACCATGTGTCATCGCAGCATCTTTCAGGGCGTGCAATCCCCGTGTCACCATTGGTTTTAACACGGGAACGACAGTACGAAAGACCGATTTGAGCATATCCCCTAAACCATGCCCTCGTTGTCGAGTGACTCCTTGGTACACAGGATACATGACTGACAAAAAAGTTTTTAGAGTACTCTTTTTCGAAAATGGAGTGTCACAGTGACTTTCCCTTGGGTGAATGGAATATTTTGTCTCAGATCTCCTTTTATAGTTATGTTGACAGTGTCAAAATACGACTTACTGACAGGTAAATAGTGGGGATGTACAAATTCACGGTGAACGTGATAGATGTTTCCACCTTCTTCGTCAGCAGCCGTGGCAGAATTCACTTTGAAAGGATTGACACGCAGTAACGGTACAGAGGTGTGACCTACTACGTTATACTCCACTACATCGGAGTACACAAAAATCAAATTCAGTCTTTGGTTCATTACTACAGGGAAATGAAAATGTTTGGCAAAATCCAAACTGTTACCTATGGGTGGCATTTTGGTTGGATGATTCTTGATCATTTCGGGGTTTCCACTTAAAATGTGATACAATTCAGGACAAAATGTAATGGCCAAAACTTTGTCATGTGAAAATTTCATCAGGAGGCGACGAGCTATTTTGTGGTATTCAATCTTGACACTTTTTTTAGTTTTCTCCAATGCTTTATCAAACATGGCATTGAACCTATCAGAAAGGGTGTTCACCAAATGTTGACCGCTAAAATAATAACCTGAAGGAATTTTCAACATGTAAGTGGTTCGATTAGTGGCAGGATTCTTTGTTTTGGGAAAGTCAACTTTATCACTACGTTCATCCATGACTTGTTGCACTTGATCGTCTTCAACTTCTATGGACAGTGGTTTGCGATTCAACGATGTTTTTGATTTGTATAGGGTGAATCATTTCTACCAAAGCCACTTCCCAATGGGCTTCGTCATCAAATTGAATGATATGAGGTAATTTGGCCGTGTAACAGCACAAAGTGTTTTTGGGAAACACCTCCATGGAACTGTCACTGTGTAAGGTTAAGTAAAATTGATTGTTCATAATTCCACAGTTCTAGTGTCCGATGAGTCACTGGAGGTCAGAGGAGTGTCTAAAAGAGGATGGTTAGGATGTATGTTGGAACTGACGATGGACACCAGACTACCGTTGTTGTTGTTGCTGTTTCCGTTAGAGGAATATTTTAGGGACGGATTGGGAAGAAGGTAACCAATGCAACTGCTGAGTAAAATGGTCCACAATTGTTTGTCTCCTTGTTGTAAACTTAGATTGGCAATGGCTGCACCGATGACACAATACACCACAAAGATTTGGCAGAAAAAGACGATTTGCGTTTTAGGCACACGTTCTCCACACCACACCCACAAGGGTTGCTTTTGTATATCTTGCAGAGAAGAACTGGGGGAAGGAACGTTCACAGTAGGAACTGAGGCTGTGTTGAAGACCATGATGGTCACTTCTTTTTATAGTCATTGATTTGAGAAGCGTCAATCCAAGAGTCAAAACTTGACGAATATCCTTTCCAATGTACTTTGACTTCTTTGACACGCCGTTTTCCCACCTTTCGTGTTCTTCGATCGAGAATGCTTTCGATTTCGTACACGTCGTCTTCTTTTTTGGTTACACGTTGTATCTCGGATAAGTAAAACGTTCCTTTTAACACTTCTCCGTTCATGTCTTCCAATTTATAGACGGGAAGATAACGACCACGCACTCGTTCAGTGACACTAAACAATTCAGTGGTCCAGCTGGGCAAGTAACCTTTGTCGAAAGTACGTTCGGTTTTGCCAATGCGTACCCAGTCTCCTGCGGCTAACTGTCTACCTTTCTTGGAACCAGTGATTGACGAAGACGTACCAAACAGACGCTCGAAGACGGTCACTTCGTTGTCTGGAGTCACGTCTTGAGGGGCACGCCCAATGCCCCGATGGTAAGATCGGTTGTACGATTGAACGAGGTGTGGTAAGACGTCGATGTACTTGAGAGTGTGTTAATGCGTAAAATATTTCCACATGCGTTCTTTCAAAGTGCGTTGAAAACGATCCAAGATACTGGCTTTAGTTTCGGGATTCTCGGTGGTAAAAAAAATGAATGTCACGTTTCTTCAATTCTTTTTGGAAAGCTTGGTTTAGAAATTCGGTACCTTTGTCGGTTTGCCATCGAAAAGGGTGACGACCACTTTGTTTCAACACCAGTTTCAAGGCTCGCACTAATTCACTGCTCGATTTGGAAGTCAAAGGCACAACCCAAGCAAATTTGGAAAAGACGTCGATGACACAAAACAAATATTTGTAGCCACGATTGTAGGTGGCCAAATGAGAGACATCGGCCAAATCCGCCTGCCATTGATGATCGATACCTTCCACTTGGGTGCGACTTCTTGAAAATTTTCGTCGAATGGGTTTGTGTAAGGTGTACGTAGCTTGTTCTTGTAACCATCGTTGCACTTGAGGTAAACGGACACTTTTCAGTTTTGTTTTGGCAGCATGATACAATTTTTGAACACCTCCGTAGCCAGCTGGATGAGATGGATCGTAATAACTGCTAGCTAAGACCTCCATTTTTTCTTTTTTTCTTTTTTGATTTGTTTTTTAATAAGTGATCCAATCTTTGCTGATGCTTTTCGCTATGGAGCGAGAGGGTGGTTTGGAAACGGCTTTACGTGTTCGATGTGCCACAGGAGTCGAAGTGCAAGGTAGTTTTGCTAATGGTGTTGGAGGTGGTAATGGTGGTAAGGTAATTTCTTTGGTTTTCTTGTCTTTTTTCACTTCTGGTTCCCCTTCTTTCTTTTTAACTCCCGTCGAAGAAGGAGTGGACAAAATCTTTTTAACCCAACCTTTAAGTTCTTCTCGTTGAGGTGTAGAGGAAGGGGTCAACAAGGACGTTGCAATTTTACTAGGAAGGGGAGCTGCTGATGGTGTTTGAAAGACTTCTCGTACCTCTTCTTCTTCTTCAGGTATGTGTGGGGTTGCTTCTGCTTTAACCGCTGAAGATAGTGGTGATGGACTTTTCATCAAGGCTTTCAAATCTTTCAAAGAAGGTACAGCTGTTTCGTCTAAAGCTTTTTGGTGAAAGAGTTGCAGTCGTTGCAACAATTGACCGTACCGTTGAGATTTTTCCGTTTCGGACAAATCGCTACGATCCATCAACGATTACAATTGGTGTTGTAACTGGGACATTTCGGTCAAATGAGGATTGGGAGGTAATTGTGGGGTCCGTTTTTCTTGCCAACGATGGTATTCCATCCTTCGTTTATAAGTGACTAAAGTCAGTTTTCGTCCTTCCATTAGATTTCAAGAATCACGTCTGGGATCTTTAGACTCCAGTGTTCTCCTTTTATCTTTGTCCTCCCAGGATAGTTCCAAGTGTTCTCATTACTCCTTGCAACAAGGGTTGTGCTATATTTCCCAGCAAGGGTGCTAACAGGGGTAAAATAGCAATTCCTCCGCGTTATACCAACATCTTTTTCTATTGACGAATAGGAATTTTCTTTTTAACCATTTGACGATGAACGTGTCGATGTTTGGCTAAGCATTTTTTCTGATGTGCAGACAAAGGAATCGTGCCTTTCAAAACATTCAGACAAGATTCGCACACGGTATCAATGACGTCCTTCGAGGCGGTTTGAATGAGTTTTTTTCGCAAGGGTGAAGGAGCTTTGGACAGGACAGACAACATGTCCCAATGTTTGACTAAACGAGTAGGTAATCCTTTTCTTTTCTTTCCTTTAGGAGTAGAAGAGGAATGGGTTTTGGAGGGTGACATTTTTTGTGAATTGTTTCCAGGGCAGACACCAAAAAGTACACTAACGTCAATCACTTGGGTACATGACCTTTTATCCTTTTTTAGCACAACGAAACTGTCTTGTTTCCTTTTGGAACAGGAGAACGATACATCTTTGGGTACACGACAGCCACTTAACTTCATAGTTCGTCCTTGTTAGCCCTTATCCATATGGTCTTTGTCCCTGATCAATTTTTTTGTTGTCTCTCTTTTACAAATTGGTCAAGCTTTCCCAACATGTCAATATTTCTGTAAACAAAAAAGGACTGAAGAAACCTCCTCTTTGGTGACTTCTTTTTTTCTTGGAACTACTGTGTCATTTCTGTAGGTGTCGTCGATGCTCAACTAAGCGTTTCTTAGGATGACGTGACTGACGTTTTCGTTTTCCTTTTCCTTTTTGCACTGAAGAACGACGATGGTGATGGTGTACACTTCTTGGTGGTGCCAGCTTGAGGTGATTAGCAGCACAAAAAAAAACACTGATGTTAAAATGGATCTCAGATCTTTTTATACTGGAATGCGACGCCACTGATTGTCTTTACGTCGTATCAACTTGATGACAGGCAACACACGTCGTGAAGGAGTTCGCAAAGAGCTAAATCGAGCTAATTCTTGGTTGGACAAATCGAGTAAACTTTGTAACACACCTGATCTCTCTTGGACTTTGATTTTGGGGGCAGGTACTTTGCGATTAGCAGCCACTGCTGCTAAAGAGGAAGAGGGTATTATTGCTGGAGAAGACATTTTTGGAGACGCTCTCTTGTAGGTTGAAACTGTTGTCGGTGGACTTTTTTTCGTTTTCTGAGGTGGTGACTTGGTTTTGATACCGTGGCTCTTTTTCTTTTTCTTCTGGGTTCGTTTGGGAGTGACTTATTTCTTGGCGACAAGTTTGGGTGTATTGCAATCCCATTTTAGGAGGGAACGAATGATGACACCTCCTAGTGAACCACTACCTCCAGGTTTCAAAATGATTTGCTTTTTTGTTTGAGTGTCAATGCAAAAATCAGCTAGTTGCGTCAAGGCTACTTTGTTTCTGTCAAAACAACGTTTGGTTTGATGTGGAATCTGAATGATGCCTTGCAGTAATTGACGTGCTGTCACCGAAAACCATCGTAAGACTTCTTTGAGACTGGCTTCTAAGACACGAGCACGTGTCTGTGGATTTTTCTCGCGACTAATGCCATGCAAGGCACGGATCAACTTAATGGGAAGATGAGACTGAAGGGACGTCATGTTAACGATGTGTGAGACAGAATCCAAGTAACCAAGGTTTTTATACTATTTTTTTCTTTGCTGGTCATGGTTAAGTCGACGACGGGGATGAGTACACGACAGGTCCTCCGTCTTGACACCAGTGGTGAAACAGATGGGTACGAAATCGCAAATAATCGGGGGTAGTGGGATTCAAATCCACGAGTAAATAGGCGTGTGGAGTTTGAGTTTATCTCTAGGACTTTTAAACAAGACCACGTAATGAGCATTGAGACTGATGGTACGATGGGCTTTACTTTGTTGAAACAAATTTTGAGTAATGTAAATGACACTGGCATTACGATGATGCCCTTTGCGTGTAAACCACAATTTAATTTCTCTTTCGTCTTCTCCTAAAATGTCATCAAAAATAACCAAATGGGTTTAACTAGGGTCAGACACGATACCGTCGTCTTCGACAGGAATGCCTTCCACAAACACAATGGATTCACCTTGACTTTCTCGTAGAAGGCTGTACGCGGATTGCCACTCTTTGTAACACCACACGATATGTTGAGGTGAACGATCGATCAAATGATGTTTATGTTCGATCAAACGTTTGACAAATTCGGTTTTGCCTGAACCGCTAGGTCCAGCAATAAGCATGTTAAAAGGATGTCTAAGATACAAGGATTCCCAACTAGCACGATCTAAATGTTCATCAATGACTTTGAAAGTGGAGGAAGAGGGAGCAGAGACAGTAGAGGTAACCATAGTAGTGTCAGTTATGTCACCTTTCTGGTAACACGAAGACAAACAAGACAAGAGTTTTTATACTTTTTTCAGGACACGTTTATTGCAAACTTTAAAATGAAATAACACGAAAGACATAAATAAAATAATAGCCAAATGGTTAAGTACATGGATAAAAGACACATCAACACAACTATCGTGGAATATAAATAAGTTTCTACTTTACAACATTTTTTGTCATGCAAATGTAGTGTCCTAGGGACAGTGAGTAATGTTCTAAAATATTTGTACATGGTTTGTTACTGTCACACAAAGGTTCTCCTGGAATGGCCTTTCGGGAATGTCAAGGACTGTCCTGTCCTGAAGAGAATGGTTTTCCTCCGTGACAGACTGTACTTCTTTCTCTGGTATTGTCACTAACACAGGATTAAAGGTGACTTTTTCACGGAAAGTTTTAATGTTTTAGGATTACAAATGTCGGGCATAGTTAGCCACTTCTTTAGTCCAAGCCTCAAAACCCACACTTTTCCAGTCACGTACATCTGTCCTGTCCAGTGAGGGTGTAAGTCACAAGCTACACACACATCCTCATACACCTCTTCGGTACCTAAAAGTTGACGAATCTTGTGTTTCCGTAAAGGTTGTGAAGTATCCAGATGAAAGCGCAAATTTTTCAGGAGAATGAGTTTCTTGTGAGCATTTAAAGGAATGACTTTCATACTTTTTTTAAGTGGTACGTACTGTTCGTAAAGTGTACACAAATCATCGGACGGTAAACGAAATCCCAGAAAGCAAGTCACTAAGACACACACGATACTCGTCCCCAATTCAATGGACACAGTTCTCGTAAAAGACAATAGTAATCCTCCACTGTTTGAATATGGTCATTGATCTCCTTCCAAGGAATCTGTTGTATCACCAATGATAACGGTTTTGGCATGGTTAAACGATTTTATAGTCTTTTTGCGACAGCTATAACAAGTAATCTCGTGTTTGTGTGCGCTCGTACGTTTGAGTATGTGCTTGCATGTGCGTTCATTGGTGTGAATTGTATATAAATGTTTTTATGCAAGCTCATTCATTGATGAAATAGTATATTGTGCGATTTATGATTCCTCGTTTAGTTGGTGTGATAGCATATTGGTGTGGTTTATGCTTGCTCGTTTCATTGGTGTAAAGGGTATATTTTGTGTTTTTTCTTCTCATCCGTTGGTGTGGATAGTATATTTGTGTTTTTTTCTTCTCATC
Organism: Potamilus streckersoni; assembly: GCA_016746295.1. NCBI lineage: Eukaryota > Metazoa > Mollusca > Bivalvia > Unionida > Unionidae > Potamilus > Potamilus streckersoni. Next base: position 2,931,921 of record JAEAOA010000627.1, read on the forward strand.
CGTTGATGTGGATATTATATTTGTGTGTTTTATACTTGCTCTTTCGTTGGTGTGGATGGTATTTTTTGTTTTTATGCTTCTCGTTTTGTTGAAGTGAATAGTATATATTTGTTTTATGCTTCTCGCTTTGTTGGTGAGGATACTATTTTTTGTGTTTATGCTTCTCGTTTCGTTGGTGTGGGTTGTATATTTTTGTGCTTTATGCTTCTCGTTTCGTTGGTGTGGATAGTATTTTTTTTGTTTTATACTTCTCATTTCGTTGTTGTGAATAGTATATTTTTCTTTGTTTTATGCAACTCGTTGCGTCGGTGTGAATAGTATATGGTGTGTTTATGCTTCTCTTTCGTTGATGAGATGGCATATTCTGGATTTTGTTCTTCTTTTTCGTTGATGAGATGGTATAGGGTGTGTTTTTTGCTTTCTTTCGTTGATGAGATGGTAGATTTGGGGTTTTGTGCTTCTCTTTCGTTGATGAGAGAGTATATTTTGTGTTTTGAGCTTCTTCTTCCGTTGATGAGATGGTATATGATATGTTTTGTGCTTCTCTTTCGTTGATGAGATGCTATATATTGGATTTTGTGCTTCTTCTTTCGTTGATGAGATGGTAGATTTTGGATTCTATGCTTCTTCTTTCGTTGATGAGATGGTATATGGTGTGTTTTGTGCTACTCTTTCGTTGATGAGATGGTATAGGGTGTGTTTTGTGCTTCTCTTTCGTTGATGAGATGGTATATTTTGGGTTTTATGCTACTCGTTTCGTTGATGGGATAGTATATGTTGTGTTTTATGCTTCTCGTTTCGTTGATGCGATAGTATATGTTGTGTTTTATGCTTCTCTTTTCGTTGATGAGATGGTATATTTTTGGGTTTTATGCTTCTTCTTTCGTTGATGAGATGGTTTATGGTGTGTTTTGTGTTTCTCTTTCGTTGATGAGATGGTATAGGGTGTGTTTTGTGCAGCTCATTTCGTTGATGCGATAGTATATGTTGTGTTTTATGCTTCTCTTTTTGTTGATGAGATGGTATATTTTGGGGTTTGTGCTTCTTCTTTCGTTGATGAGATGGTATATGTTGTGTTTTGTGCTTCTCGTTCGTTGATGAGATGGTATATATTGGGTTTTGTGCTTCTTCTTTTTTAGTTGATGAGATGGTATATTTTGGGATTTGTGCTGCTCCTTTGGTTGATGAAATGGTATAGGGTTTGTTTTTTGCTTCTCTTTCGTTGATGAGATGGTATATTTTGGGTTTTATGCTACTCGTTTCGTTGATGAGATAGTATATTTCGTGTTTTGTGCTGCTCATTTCGTTGATGAGATGGTATATTTTGGGTTTTGTGCTTCTTCTTTCGTTGATGAGCTGGTATAGTTTGGGTTTTATGCTACTCGTTTCGTTGATGGGATGGTATATGATGTGTTTTGTGCTGCTCATTTCGTTGATGCGATAGTATATGTTATGTTTTATGCTACTCGTTTCGGTGGTGAGGATAGCATGCTTTCGCGAATAAAACCTTTCAGAGGGTCACTCCACTTTCTCGAAAAGACTTATTCTTTTTTGCCTGAAAAGCTTTTTTAGTTGTTGTATAATTTATGTTTAACTCACAAAAACATTATTCTCGGTTGCATGTGTCCATTACTGAGACGTTACCTTATCGGTTCCATTCCTATTGTACCCATACAAACTTCCCGTTAGTGTCCCAGGGTATGCCATTTAACGCTATAAATCTTGACTCTATAGTACAAAGTAGGGTCAGTTAATGTTAATATTAACGCTATAAAATTTGACGCTCTATTTAAAAAAGTAGGGACCCATATTGCTAATTACCATAGATGTAATATTATCGCTTAGTTTAATTTTTATTTACAATTTTTCAGTTTCCACGAAGGTCGGTATGAGTTTAAATAATTTCAGTACTACTTTAAGTCTTGGTAACATTTTAAAAAATTATCTATAGATTATTTTCGGTCTCCGCTAAAGCCAGGTGCAATTTCAGAATTTAGTGCTACACTTCGTCTTTAACTATTTCTAAGAAACAATACATCTGACTAGTTACCAGTTTCCATTCAAGTCTGCTACTTTGTTCTGAAATTTAGTGGACTATTCTAAGTGAAGGCAATCTGAATACAATCTTCCAGAGTTTTTCTCAGTCTCTGCTATGGTTTGGGAGATTTTGGTAATCTTAGTTCCACTTTTAGACTAAGCAAATATAACAGGGTGCCTGCAGACTTAACAAAAACAAATTCCATGACTTTTCCAAACCTTTTCCAGGGCCATTTCATAAAACTCAAGGACCACGCTATCTTGCATTGTCAAGTAAATGAACATAAAGAATAGCATCTTTAAATTTAAAATAAGAAATAAGTTAACAACAAATATATTTAATATGTACTTTTTAAATTTACATGGGCTAACAAACTTTGACTTTATGTAGTAACTCATGACATAGTCCAATGATCATTGTAATTTGTATTGAAAAGAAAAAAGGAAACAATTCTTAGTAGTCTTTGTATGTGTTCGTATTTACAATATTAACAAAACACATTACTTTCCAGCTGCTTTCTTTTATTTAGTGAACAACACCGGAAATCATGTGATACTTCCATTAGGAGAACTTACTCTTATTATATGAATTGAAACCATATATCGATTGTAATTTTATCATTTTATTTAATCAGTTCTCGGTGCTCTATAAAATTTGAAGTATTCAATTTCTTTAACTCCATTGTCACAAATTCCATGACTTTTCCAAAACTTTTCAAGGTTTTGACAAATTCCATAACTTTTTTAGGCCTTTGAAATTTATTTTTTAAATTTCAAAATTTTTCCAGGATTCCCTGACCTGCAGGAACCCTGATATAACTTAATCTACTGCGATAAGTTCAGTCTCCGTCATATTCTGGAACAATTTAGTATGTTTGGAGTTACTTTTAGTCACAGTCACTTGAATATTAATGTTCCAGATTTTCTTAATTTCCACTGCAGTATTGGACAATGTCGTAATTTAGTATTAATTTTAGTCTAAACCAATGTAAATTAATGTTCAGGGACATGTTTAGTCTCGGTTAAGTTCTGGGACAATTTCGTCATTTTAGCGTTACTTTTAGTCACATCCATTTTGGTGATAGTCCTTTCATTGATTAAAACTATTTATAGCATCATTATAAATATGCAAATTTATGAACACCATCAACATATTTCAAGTCTATCTAATGCTTTATATATAACTCTAGGTTTTGTAGTAATATATATATCGGTCTCTATGTCTCTATTTTATATGTCCCTTCTTAGAGTCGTAGTGCTAGCTGCGCGTATTTAGGACAACTAGGTCAGTTCCTTGCAACACTGTTACCAAGTGTTCAGTACGGTGACGTCATGCCAACTGTGCCATTTCTCTTGACGCTAAACAGACCCAGGGTGTGCTAATACAAAATTCACATTGTCGCTATAAAGGCTCGGCTGTGCCATTTGTCGCCAAAAATCTTGTCGCTATAGTACCCCAGGCCATATTTTAATGTTAACTCCCATTGTCGCTATAGTACCCCCATTCACTACTTATATATATATATATATATATATATATATATATATATATATATATATATATATATAATACCACATTCGGGCATTAACAGAGGTGATGCGGAACATGCCAGGTGGGGTTATCGTTTGCTAGATCTTCCCCAGACCTACGGTCATTGCAGAAGTATTTCATGAATGACTAAAGCAAAACTTTAAAGCATATTTTCCTACCGTCCTGGAAATGCATTCCGTCCTTGTTTGTTAGTCAATCTACCGATTTCCTGGTGATTGCGATCTACGATTTCATCATCAGTGTACGAATGCATGGAATGTCGGCTGATGTCAGAACTTCGGTCTCCTGGACCCCCTCTTCCCATCTTATCCTCATAAATTTCAGCAGTGAGTCTGTGTTAAGATGGTTTAGCTTCTTGGCATGGCTTCTACGCAAAGTAAGTTTCGTAAGCATAAAACAGGTTCGACAATGCAATAGCTTTGTAGAATATATGTTTTATTTAAAGTCTGATGTCTCTGTGTACCCAATAATTTGAGCGCGTTTAAAAATTATATCGTTGGTTCCATCCTCGATTCTGACTGCACGTGATAGTCTAATACCAAGATAAGTGAATTTGACCAATGTCAGGACGATTTGTCATTTCCTTAGCTAGGCGAGTTTCACCAAGGGCTGCTATTTAGATATTAATTTCATTATTCATCTACCAACTAGAGCTGTTCTTCTCTCTGATCCATCTCATGCTGTACTCTCCATTTGTGTGCGTACATTCCAGGCACCAGTTGTGATCTGCGTCACCTTTGTCTTCGAGTTAGTTTTTTGTGCGCTAAGGTGGGATCCACGACAACTGCGGTATAATGACCACCTTTAAGGTGGATGTCCATCAGTCCTGCTGTACCTTTTCTGATACCCTGTTCTGTCTAAATAGCTTGTCCCATCTGTCTTGACAGTCGAGTGAATAAGCATATCTGCTCGGCCTCCCGTTCCACTAAAAATGAGTTTGCTGGACTAGTGAAGGTGTTCATTCTTTGTCAAAAGTAACAAGTAGTACCTTCATCTATTACTTTATGTAACTGTCGTAGCCTGACCTGTCCTTAAAACGATGCGGCTATGAATTCAATAGTAATATTTATGGTAAATGTACTTAAACTTAGCAGTAATTAATTTGACTTTTCGGGGAATCGTCTAATGCAAATCGAAATTAAATATTGATTTTTTGACAGTGTTTGACTTCTGGCTAAATTACGAATTTGGGTAAACGTTTTCTTTTACGCAGAACGTTGTTCACGCCTCTCTAACATCCATCAGAATGCTCCCTTCACATTGATCTATAGATTTCTGATAAAGCTAAATGACCTCAAATAGCTAATCTACATTTGTTCATCTCAGAGGCAGCTATGGTGTTAATAAAGTTACTTGTATAAACTTCGCAGAAAATACAAACGAACAAACGATCAAAACAGACCTAAATTGTTCTTTCATTGTGATGTAATGTGCATATTTACTAACAGTTTTAGTTTCTGAATTTTGTAATTAAGTAAAAGCAATTGAATTTGGACGTGAATCGCGCAGGTTTTCAAACCAACTGACGATGATATTTGTCGCAATTCACTCAAAATTTTACCCTTTCTCACAGTAAATTAATATAAAAAGTTCAGCAAAAGCAAACATGTTAAAAATAAATACTAAAATGAGTGTTTCATTTATATGTCTAAGGAAAGACAGGCACATTTTAATTGTTCGACTGGTGACATGACATTCCGTTACGATGCCATCTCACATAATTTCTGTAACAGCACAACACTAAACGGTCGAAGTCGTCAATTTACTCACTACAACTTACATTTTCATAGGTTCGGTACACCATATTTAGGGAAGGTAACAAGGTAACATAATTTATTTTTTAAATCATACATGAAAATCCTGGCATAAGGTACACTTGGAAATAATTTAGATCCCAGTGATTTGCAAACATGGTACCTTATTTCCCGTTGCTGTAAGAAATTCAGTAGAATTTATATCATAGAATTAATGATTTTATACATACACATGACTAAAAATTTACTATACAAGGTTCCGAACATATTTTATTATTCGTGTTTATTGAATAAAGAAAGAATTCATAAAAATTGTGCATTGAGATGAGGTAAGTGTAGCAAAATTGGCAAAAGAATTCCCACATAACAGGCTTGATCAGCCATTCAAAATCAGATCAACGATGGCACAGTCCCCCAGATTAGGTGGTATTCACACCCAAAATGCCAATATGGAATAAATTCGACACACAGTGAATTTACATATGATCATCATACAGGTTAGATAATTTTTAATTTGTGCCCCCATCGAGAATCGAGCCCTGGTCACTGCGGGTTACAGCGCACACCACCTTACCCGTTCGCACTAAGACTATAAACCTTACGACAAGGCGCACATCTCAGAAGGAGGGAACGTAGCCAGGGTTATAAGCATTCGTGAGTAGCAAACGCATACCCTTGGCAACCAAGTTCTTAACTCTCATATCGCAGTCACGTCGGATTTCTCTGACCGAAATCAAGGCTTGTTATAAAGGGTTACATATGCGCACCAGACGTAGATGTAAGTGATATCCATGGATACTTCCGCTTGATGCGTACGCCAACAAAATTCTATAACCACAAGTAGGATCTAGGGATATCAATTTCCGCTCTGTCTGGTGTATATCTATAACTAATTTAATATTAGGTTGTCTCATTTAAAATTTCATGTACACTATGTTATGCAATATGTATGTATTCTATTATGTTTCTAAATCTGTCGACTTCAATAAAGGCAGGCGGAAACCCGATCCAGTCCGGAATGCTGTCCACTGAGTCTAATCACAGATCGACTGACAATGAACGTAACTAGAAAAAGAAACGTTTGATGCTGCACCACTAACCTCCCTTAAAATAGAAATACTTTATCCTAGTTTTCACATCGCCATTTATCTGGGATACAAAGCTAGTGGAGAATAAAGAGCCGTTATAGTTAGCTCCATGCGAAATAATATACTCGCAATGACGTGGAATGACGTCAACCCGAAATAGGATACTGCGAATAGATTGCATCAAATTGTTTTCCATTTTTATAGATAACGGGTTCCTTTCTTAAACTGTGGTAATGACATCTACCTTTAGTTTAAGACTATTCGTTATTATGCAATTTCTTTTACCCTGTGCCAAGATGTGAACATTTATTACTCAAGATATGTCATTCCTTGTCCTTATATGCATCGATCCATCCATCCATCCATCCATCCATCCATCCATCCATGCATGCATGCATGCATGCATGCATGCATGCATGCATGCATGCATGCATACATACATGCATGCATGCATGCATGCATACATACATACATACATACATACATACATACATACATACATACATACATACATACATACATACATACATACATACATACATACATACATACATACATACATACATACATACATACATACATACATACAATCTCATGCTTAGTGTTTGGAAGGACATTAGAAAACCATTGCCCTCTTCAATTTTCATTGATTTGAAAGGCATTAACTTAAAGGTTTTGAATGGTTATTCCTATTCTTGGCATCCAAATGTTTGAATCTTTAATTTCAACTCTTTACGTTTAAAAGGAATATTGTAAGCATTAGTTTGCTGATGTAATGTTAAACGCTTATGCATGTATATACCCATCATCTGGTTCTTCACCTTGGAAGTACGTCAGAAACCCATTTTTTCCCCTTTTTATGCTTGCATTTAATTGGATTGGTTTCTCTTCTTATGTTCGTTTTCAGGTGAATGCGTAAAATTTTTGGCTGTTGTAGTAGTGAAAATTTAATTATAAGTAATATTTTATCAGATATTTATTTTGTGGAGTTACATTTAAGTTTGAATATATATATATATATATATATATATATATATATATATATATATATATATATATATATATATATATATATATTAGTGTTGTCCTTACTCTTGGATTATAACCATACAATAAATATTATCTGGAACAAAATGTTTTATGTCATGTAACGGCATCAATCATCACTTTTCATATTACGTTTCCTTTGTGTCCGTCAGTTAAAATGTAGTATGATGTAAAGACTTTACGCTCTGGAAGGCTTACCATCTATACTCCATAATGTTAACCTCTTTTATCAATTTTATTGTTTCGAGAGTGTAGCACAGATATAAGCATATTGGTGAGTTACCGTTCCCGAGCATAATCCCTCCAGAGCATAATCCCTCCCCCGGAAGCTGATCATGTTGCTGCTGATAAATCACTTGTCTATATCTGTTCTATCTTATCGCTACATCCTGTTTTTTATTTGCGCACGGAAGTTTTCCATTTCTGCCACGTTATCTAAAAGTCGGTAGTGGCAGGGATTTTATCTTCAGTTGCTAGTTAGTATAGCTTAGTAATGAGGGATGGTAGCCAGTTATCTTTCCTTTAAACCGATAGGTGGCAGCATGGAACAAAGCGGTCTAAGATTGTTTCCGGTATTTTCAGATATTCCAAACCGTCAAGCATTGTTAAATTACTAGTCTGTCCACCACCCCCGATTCCTAGCTCGAGACACCACAAATACATGCTTTTGGACTCTCTTAGTAGTAACATGCCGTGATAACTGCTGAATCTAACCATCATAAGTGTCTGTGGTGAGCGAGAATTCGCGTTTTTCTAGATCCAATAAACATCTACAAAATGAGATCCAGTAGTGAGCAAACGCGTATCACGGACATCCACAAGATTAATTTTGATAATGCAGCTCTACAAGCAGCGGCATCATCATCTGGACAAATGTATCATTGTTGTGTTTGTCCTTCCTGTTTAATGACGGCTTGCTTGACTCTGAAAACCCGAATAAGCGACGGAGGGGAATCGCAAATAAAAGCGATTGCGAAGATCGACTAAGTTTTCTCGACACTGCGTAACTTCAAGGCATATAAGGTGGTTGCGTGTTCAAAAAAGTTTCCTCGCAAATTGATATGTTACATATGGGATGTAATCTGCATGTTCCTTTGCGTCCTTGTGAAATATCACAGACCGACAAGTAGATCTCTGCATCTTGCGAGTACGATAATCTTTGTCGAGAATTACTTCGATTTCCTTTACGTCTACGAGAGATCGTGAGCCTCTTAACAGCTCCATCATACCATTATTGACCAATTCAACCCTGACATTGAGTACGTGAGGGATATTGCCGGCTTATATAAGTTTTCCATCGATTTCCAAGAAGGCTTAACACGGGAGGTACTATGGAGACGGATCATGCAGTATAAATTGTATTCGCGAATGTAGATCATGGTCCTTCGCCTGGTATGAATATTATTAAAAATATCAGACACTTCGAGCTCAGGCACGAACGTATCCAATGCAGGATGGGATATTTCTTTGAAGTTTGTCATAATGAAACTTCGTAAATTAACGGTTACCTCTAATACATTTTTCGACATGTCTACAACCGTAATATACTTCGAGTTGGTGCATTCTCAGTCACTGAATTGGTGGTGTCTAGCGCTGTTGATTATTAATAATTTTCCTGGCCGGACTAAGGTGTTGTTGTCGTCGATGGATGCATGACCGCTTTCGGTTGTTACCGCATTGTCTATGCAACCAATCGTCGTAATGGATTTCAAATCGATTGAAAGCCTGTAATCCAAGAGTTTTCAAACCCAGTGAGGCTTAGGTCATCGAAGCTGACTAACTGCCACTGAAGAAGTTACAGTTTCTATTACTGCGAATCGTTCAGGTGATCCTGACACTATCTTGTGCGATATGGTATTCGTTAGCTCTCACGAATATTGGAATCATATTTGGTCCAAATCAGAACTATTATTAGCAACGTTTGTGTGATATCAACCTTGTACTGTAATCGAGATGAGAGAACTGAGTGTGCGTTCTTCTTCACATGCAAAGGTGTTATAGAGTCTAGAGATTTTAGAGTTTTTATTGCCTTTCCCGGTCAGTCGAATCTCATTATTGATGTATTTAACATCGTACGAGACTGTATGAAATTCAACAGCATTCCAGGCTACGAGTGAATCCGCCCAGAGCACAAACAAGGTCCTTAGACGATAGCGATGATATATTAGACAAACTTAAATACACTCACAACGGTGCTAGTGCGATCTTAAGTGCGCATGACTTCTCAGCTTTAATTTGTGTCCAGAACGCCATGCAAAAGTCCAATTCGTTTGACAAAATCGCAATCATAGAGTTGACGTTCGGGGTTATATCTATAACAGGACACAATATCCAGTTTCTAATTTCGCGAACCACACGAAGTATTTCCTGAGAAACCATCATCAGTGTTGTACTCAGGTTCAGCATATACCTCATCGACATCTACAACGTCTTCAATTGGATCATGCATAAGCGAGCGGAATTTCTCCGCGTACATGATGTGGTTGGTGATCTAAGGCTTACTAACCGATGAGTCCTCGTTGATGACTTCTGGCGCGTTATTGCACTCGCGATCTGATCCAACCAGGGTTTCTTGCTTATCCACGAGTTTACTGAATGGTTGCTCGTCCACAGACCTTGCGTATGTATGCATGGTTTCTCGATGAAGATTTTTTATACATCATTTGGTTGCCAGCGATTTATTATTTACAAATAATGCAACACCGATAAAGCCGAGTTTACAACATTTATATAACATTGACCTTAATAGTCCAAGATACTATGAAGTTAGAGCAAAACGAACATGGACCGAATCGAATTCAAGGAGATAACAGCTTTTCCATCGCGTTTAATAATCCTTTTCAATTGACAAAAGTCAAACGAACCTGTTGCATTTAATGGAATAAACAATATGCTTTGAATCGAAAATATGTAGAGAAAAACTTGTTTCTTTATTCAAAGAGATTTTTAATTGATGTAAAGTATATATCTTGTAAGCAATAAAATTATTTTGTAAGCGCATAAATTCAAACATATAATGATGTTACTTGGTAATAAGGTAGTAAGACTTTAAAAAGTAGTTAGAGATTACACAGAAAGTGGTCAGAAAATAATAGATTGACTACGTATACATGGTTTATGAACAGCGGCGAGTTTTGAAGGGTGGGAGGGGGAATTGACATAAGGCGCCAAACGAAAGTCTGGGGCGCCGTCAGAAGCTTCTCTTTTCTATTTTTGCAGCTGAAATTTTCATAGTAATTCTTTACAAAACTTTTATTGGTGGGATGCAACTTACATGTAGACTGTTGTCTATATCAAGTCGGGGTGCCACTAAAGAACTTTGCCACCTAACGATTTGGTGGGGTGCCGCAAAACAACGTCTTTCAATGCGCTTTGAAACCTCGAGCCATCACTGTTTATGAAAATGTTATTTGCTGGGTATTAATATTGATTTTTGTTATTGTTTTTGCGTTTCAAAAATGGATTAGACCAATGTCCTTAGGACCACTCTAAAGCATTTGAATTTTTGATTGGTCTCATTTCTCTTCTGTACACACCAACTTTAATTAAATCATTCGATTGAATTCAATAAAAGCAGTCAATATGTAGGTGATATTCACGCCAAAATAAGTATTATCGACAGATTTAGGGCATTATATGTGTGAGTTCTAAATAGGGCGATATTCAGAACTCACACATATTCGAACTTGAAACAACACATTTGTTATGGAAAAGATACTTGTCACAGTCTATAGTCTAAAAAGACTATCTGGAATAACAGAAAATGAAAAATAGCGTGCCTAACTTGCTTTTTTCTTTCATATATAGAAACACTGCACGAGTTTTTCTCATATAAATAATTACAATGGTACTGAATTTTATTTCTAAATAGCATGTTCCCTTCTTGATGGCTGCTTTAAGAAGACGACTTTTCGCAACTAAATGTTTGGACCTATCCTTAGTAAAATACGGCTGAACGAATTGTAATTCATAATTGATATACTTACATCAAAGATTGGTAGAGAATGAAACATTTCTCAAGCTCCTCTAAAGCTGCAAACGACCACAAAAGGTTTAGTTTTCTGTAATTATGTAATAACGGAAGGTCGTAAGAACTTGAATGATATGTTCGCAAGCATTGCACATCACATTATTTGCAATGCGTTCTGGATTAAAAACGGTGACAATGGGTACATTATGGATGGAGCAAGCAAACATATATCTTAAATTATACAAAACAATACCAGAATCAGTACTACCTGAATTGATGTGTTCTTCGAAAACTCCAAATTTCTTGGAGTCTTTCTTGAATTCCATTGGCCACTTTCGTGCTCCTTTCACAGTCCACTTCATGTCTATAAACGTTATAGTTATTGTTCAGGTTTCTTTTTTGTGGTTAGAATTTTTTTGTTCCAGCAAACTATAAAATGGGTCTCTTGCTCATTGCTATTTGTATGCCAACTAGCCAAATATTTTGGGATTTATGCATACTTGATTTAAAATGTGCCACCTTTATATATATATATATATATATATATATATATATATATATATATATATATATATATATATATATATATATATATATATATATAAAAGTTTACTATAAAAAGTTATAAATTGCTCATTTATTGCTATTTTTATACATAACTAGCCAAATATTTTGGGCTTTATGCATGCCTAAATTAAAATGTGCCACCTTTATATATATATATATATATATATATATATATATATATATATATATATATAAACACACACACACACACACATATATATATATATATATATATATATATATATATATATATATATACACATATATATATATGTGTGTGTGTGTGTCTGTCTGTATGTATGTATGTATGTATGTATGTATGTATGTATGTATGTATGTATGTATGTATGTATGTATGTATGTATGTATGTATGTATGTATGTATGTATGTATGTATGTATGTATGTATGTATGTATGTATGTATGTATGAGCAAATTAAAACTCTTTATACTAAGGTTAAGTCTACTTCTCTGAGCAGCTAATATGACCTATTTAACAGCCATATTATTGTTGGTGCCTAGGTAAGTAGGGCAAATGAATACATGCTGCAAATACAGTGCTGTATTAAGAATATCATTTTTGCAATATTGGGGATTATTCAACCAAGCAATTCGGAAATCAGATATACATAAAAATCGCGTATATTAAAGTTACTTTTTGTATTTGGGTGTATAAATCAATCCCTGTTATTGCGATGAGAATCGATTACTAATTAGAAGAAAACATTTCCAAATTAAAATCTCCAGCCCGGATTCTATTTGCCTTTGACACAGCTCATGTATTATCCAGTACTGTACTACATGACCAGATGATGAGGCAGTTGATCATTCAAGCCAGTTCCAGCCGAAGAAAGGTAAAGGTCAATTAATTTCATAGTTGACTAAAACCACGAAATTATACATAGTACATCCTTTTTTTAAATTAAACTTGATGTCTTTCTAATTAATACTGATTACAAGCGCAGGCAGCTGAACGTCATGTTTAGAAATAAACACCAACCCAAACAGTTTCTTCATGTGAGTACACTCTGAGAGCACGTCTTTCATTCCATTCATTCGTCATAAAATTGCTGAATTACAATTAAAGATTAAACACAGCTCTCATGTACAACACAAAATCAAAACCTTGCCCTGATTAAAAGCAAGTTATCATTTCTTTTCATGAATCAATAAAAAATTTAAGATTATATTTTTGAATGTCCGTCTTATCGTATCACAAGTTTAGGCTTCCCAAATGTTATGGTGTATTTCTTTCCATGATAAGTGGATAACACCGATATATTCGATGATATTTTAAGGAAAGCTTCATGCATATTTATCTGGACGAAGAAGATTACGAGAATGTCAACAGAAGCACTAAAAACATTATCTGACATGAAGAATGTAATTTGTTGACGGAACTGACAGATATGCTACAAACGGTGTTGGAAACATTATGAGAACTTGGGTATCGGTACTAATAGCTCATCTTCAATGACAGTCAACGTAACACACACACACGCACACACACACACACACACACACACAGAGGACCTCTCTGACCCACTTTATTGATCTAGTAAAATGGTTGTCAAATTAGATTTTCAAAAGGCTTAAACCAGTTTTAGAGCGCTGGTATTTGATTATGCAGGGAAAAATACGTGTGGGTTATGTCAGGATGAAAAACTAATGGCCAGTCTAATTGAAGAATACAATATCAATACGAGTCCGTGGTAAATTATGTGAAACTATTGAGGAAACATCCATCAAAATGTAAATATCCCAACAAAGTTAAAAATGAAAGCTAGAAACCATATGTGGAAATAATGGACCTAGTACAATAACATATGATATTTACATTTTAATTTTTACATGGAGCTTGAATTATTTTCTTATAAATTATTTTGTCGTCCAAGTGATATCTTAAATAAAATCTTTCAAGGATGTACAAGCATTCAAAGGATATAAACATTTATAGGCATGAAATTCTCTTTTCAATTGACATTTTGGAAATAATATTTGCATAATATTGGTCTTTTTAAATATTTTGAGTTCTACTAGCTCATCCATCTTACAGGAAATTGGATATTCTTAAAGGAAAGGACTCGTTCATGTAAGCGATGGAAAATGTATATTCTTTAGGGTAAATTAATCATCAAAATAAAAGAGAAATAAATGGACAATGTTAAGTTAATTTTCTATGTACTGAATACTTGGGTAAATATCATTATACTGCTTCACATTAATTAATCATGTTTAATTCATCAGCTCACTGATAATATTTCTGATTTTCAATACAAACAACCTGGCTTCTTCAATGGTTCTAGAGAAATGAATTGCTTGGTCATAGATCAATTGTATTTTCCTTAAACCTATCAAACTATCTGATCCTTGCATTTCTTGCTGTAAATGTGTGATTGAGAAAGAGAGAGAGAAAGAGAGAGACAGACAGACAGACAGAGACAGAGATAGAGAGAGAGGGGAAGGGAGAGGGAGGGAGAGGGAAAGAGACAGAGAGAGGAGAGGGGTAGAGAGAGTGTGTGAGAGAGAGTTGAGACAGAGAGACAGAGAGAGAGAGAAGGGGATGGAGAGGGAGGGAGAGGGGGAAGAGACAGAGAGAGGAGAGGGGTAGAGAGAGTGTGAGAGAGAGAGAGTTGAGACAGAGAAAATAAGTGTGTGAAATAGAGAGAGAGAGTGAGAGAGAGTGTGTGAGAGTGTGTGTGACTGTGTGAGAGAGAGTGAGTGAGTGCGTAAGAGAGAGAGTAAGTGTGCGAGAGAGAGAGAGTGAGAGTGTGTGTGAGAGAGTGTGTGAGACAGAGAGAGAGTGTGTGTGAGACAGAGAGAGAAAGATAGAGAGTGTATGTGATAGAGAGTGTGTGAGAGAGAGAGTGTGTGTGAGAGAGAGTGTATGTGTGTGAGTGTGTGTGTGAGATAGAGAGGGAGTCTGTGAGTGTGTGTGTGTGATAGAGTGTGTGTGTGATAGTGTGTGCGTGTGTGAAAGTGTGTGTGTGTTAGAGTGTATGTAAGAGTGTGTGTGTGTGAGAGAGAGTGTGTGAGTGTGTGAGAGAGAGAGTGGGGGAGTGTGTGTGAGAGTGTTAGTGTGAAGAGTGTGTGTGAGTTTGAGTGTGAAAGTGTGTGTGTGTGTCAGAGAGTATGAGATAGTATGTGAGAAAGAGTGTATGAGAGGGAGAGAGAGTGTAAGAGAGAATGTGTGAGAGAGTGTGTGAGAGAAAGTGTAAGAGAGTGAAATTGTGTGTAAGAGAGAGAAAGTGCTAGAGAGAGTGTGAGAGAGTAAGTGAGAGTGAGATAGTGAGTGAGAGAGTGAGAGAGAGAAAGTGAGAGAGTGTGAGATAGTGAGAGAGACGGAGAGAGTGAAATAGCGTGAAAAAGAGTGAGACAAAGAGAGAGAGTGAGAGAGAGAGAGTGAGAGAGAGTGAGTGTGAGAGAGAGTGAGAGGAGAGAGAGAGTGTGAGAAAGAGTGAGAGATAGTGTGAGAGAGAGTTTGTGAGAAAGTGTGAGAGAAAGAGAGAGTGTGTGTGAGAGTGAGAAAGTGTGAGAGAAAGAGAGAGTGTGAGAGTGTGTGTGTGAGAGAGAGAGAGTGAGAGAGTGTGAGAGAGTGTGTGAGGGAGTTTGTGAGAAAGTGTGTGAGAGAGTGTATGAGATAATGAGAGACTGTGAGAGAGAGAGTGTGAGAATGAGTGTGAGAGAGAGTGAGAGACTGTGAGAGAGACTGTGAGAGAGATAGTGAGAGACGGTGAGAGATAGTGTGAGAAAAGGAGTGTGTGTGAGAGAGATTGAAGGTGAGTGTGTGAGAAAGAGAGTGAGAGAACGTTTGAGTCAGTGCGAGTGAGTGAGAGCGAATGAGAGCGAGCGAGAGTAAAGGAGAGAGAGTGTGTGAGTTTGAGAGTGTGTGTGAGAGAGTTTGAGAGTGAGAGTGTAAGAATGAGTGTGTATGTGTGAGAGAGAGTGCTTGAGAGAGAAAGAATGAGAGAGAGAGTGTAAGAGTGAGAGAGTGAGAGAAAGTGAAAGAGAGTCTGTGTGAGAAAGAAATTGAGAGTGAGAGAAAATTTGAGAGAGAAAGAGTGTGAGAGAGAGTGAGAGTGATAGTGACAGAGTGAGATAGAGAGTGTGTGAGATAGAGTGAGAGTGTGATAGTGTGAGAGAGAGAGTGAGAAATATTGCGAGAGCGAGTGAGAGAGATAGTGAGCGATAGAGCGTGAGAGAGAGAGTGAGAAAAAGTGTGTGAGAGAATGAGAGAGACAGTGAATGAGTGAGTGTGAGTGAGTCAGAGGTGAGTGAGTGAGAGGGAGAGCATTTGAGAGAGAGAGGGTGTGAGAGAGAGGATTTGAGAGAGACAGAGTGAGAGAGAGTGTGTAAGAGTGTGTGTGAGAGAGAGTGTGAGAGAGAGTGTGTGAGAGAGTGAGACGCTGAGAGAAAGTGAGAGAGAGAGAGTGAGAGAGATTGTGTGTGAGAGAGAGTGAGAGGGTGAGAGAGAGAGAGATTGAGAGAGAGTGAGAGCGTGTGAGAGAGAGAATGTGTGTGAGAGAGTGAGAAAATGAGAGAGAGAGCGCGTGAGAGAATGAGCGAGAGAGAGAGAGAGTGTTTGAGAGTGCGAGAGAGAGAGAGTTTGCGAGTGAGTGTGAGTGAGTGAGAAGTGAGTGAGTGAGAGTGAGAGAGAGTCAGAATGAGTTAGCGAGAGTGAGAGAGAGATAGTGAGAGAAAGAGGGAGATAGAGTAAGAATAAGAGAGAGTGAGAGTGTGTGTTTGTGTGTGTGTGTGTGTGTGTGTGTGTGTGTGTGTGTGTTGGTCTTTGTCGCTACCAAATTATCTTTACTCTATCAAATTTATTTCACTTTACTACATTTATGGCATAGTGGTGTAATGTATAACACGTTTTGTGGTGTAAGATATAGTCTTTATGAGATTTCATCTTTTTCGTTTACATTCTCAGCTAAAGTACGAGACTTTTGGGTTAGCATGTTTATGGGAAGTTAATGGGGTGTTAAATGATATAGTATATATGATGAATAGTATTTTTGTGGTGTAAGAGATAGTGTATTTTGTGAAGTTTTTATATTTGTTTACAATCAAAGCTAACACAACGTTTGTAGAGTGTGTGTTGCGTGTTTTTTGAGTCTGTGTGTGTGCGTGTGTGTGTGTGTGTGAGAGAGAGAGTATTAGTGTTTGTGCACGCGCGTGCGTATTGGTCTTTGTCCCAACAAAACTTCCTTTTCATTTCACATGTCTACATATATAGCATAGTGTTGTAATGGATATCATATTTTGTGGTGTAAGTTATAGTATTTCTTGTAAGATTGCATCTTTTCGTTTATATAGTTTGTATTATATGTTGGATAGCATAGTGGTGTGATGTATAATATTTTGTGATGTAATCGTTAGTCATTTTTGTGAGATTTCATCTTCTTTGTTTACATTCTGAGCTGAAACGTAAGATTTTTGGGCTATTATGTTTAAGGGTCTTGACGGGTTGCTAAATGGTATTGTTAATGTAATGGATAGTATTGTTTATGGTGTAAGGGATAGTCTATTTTGTGAGATTTCATCTTCTTCGTTTGCGTTATAAGCTAACACATAACATTTGGAGTGTGTGTGTATGTGCGTGTGGGTGTGCGTGTGGGTGTGCGTGTGGGTGTGGATCCTTGTCACTATAAAACTCCTTTTGTCCCTATCAGATTCATTTCACCCGTCCACATAGATTGCACAGTGGTGTGATGGATAATATGTTTGAGGTGTAAGGGATATTTGTGAGTCTTTTTGTGAGATTTCATCTTCTTCGTTTACATTCTGATTGAAGACATGTCATCTTGGAAAGTGAGATATGTTAGACAGCATAGGGATGCGATGGATATTTTGTGATGTAAAGGATGGTGATATTGTGATATTTCATATTCTTCGTATATAATCTAAGCTAGCACATTAAAATTGGAATGCGTGTGTGTGTGTGTGTGTGTGTGTGTGTGTGTGTGTTCTTTGTTTGTCCCTATAAAACTCCTTTGTCCCTATCCAATTCATTTCAATTACCTACCAACAGTGGCGCGTATTCAGGTCAGCCACTTGCAACACTGTCGCCACCCCCCCAAAAAAAAAAATAGTGGAGTCAATAAAGCTACAAATTTTGAGTCTATAAATATAGACTTGGGTTTTGTAATAGAAATTTTCACAGGTTGCAGCTATAAATAGGTACTCGGATTTTAAATAGTATCTTCACACAAGGTGAGACTATAAATAGTTACTAGTGTTTATGTATATGTAATTAAATTATTTGTGTGATAGTTTTCATTTCTTTTTATTTTGTTTCATTACATTTTATTATAATGATAATTTTCGCTGAATCAGAAAATCTAGTTCAATTCTACTAAATAATAATGTTGTTACATTTTTATTTTTAGCAGAAATTGGTTCGGAAATTCCTAAACATTGCGTGAAAATGATTGGCTATTACCAAGGTCATTTCGGTCCGCGTGTTACCCATGTTGTAAACAGTACATTGTATTATTCATCTCTAGTTTGAGAATCTGAATTTTAGATAGGGCTATTTATCCTATGTGATAAACGGCATTTTGTATTGCGCTGTTCAAATTAGCAATCACGTATTCCATCATGTAAGCCACCATGTGATCTAAAATCGCCGCTTAAAACAGACATTTTCTGTAGATTTTTCAGTCGTATTCATAAACTTTAGAGCTCAAGATGTTTTTTAATTGTGATGCCAGTTTGTTCTGAAGTTCATCTTTTTGTATTTAATAATTCATTTTCTCTCGAAAACAAAACCAGTGCTTTTATTTATAAAAATTCTTGGACAAAGACATTTAGTGGAAATTTATTCTGGAGAACATTATAAATTGTGCATCAACGAGGAACAGTAAAACCTCATCTGATGTAATCGCTTTCCATATTAGAACTTCATCGAGATTCAAACCTGAATTCCAATTAGAACTTTTAGTGATAGGACTTATAGTTTTAGATTCTTTGAATAATTTTCGGATTATATACACAAACCGTAAGTCCCATTTCATATTTTACCTTGTTTTCTATGGAAATAAATTATTTTGTTAAAATTTACAGATTTTTTGGCTTCACTCTTTTTTTAAATACTATTCATGAGCTTAAACATAGCACTGGGTGAATCCATTTAGGTCTTAACCAATCTAACCTAATGTTCAGAGATATGCTTATTCGCCGTTAACTTTTGAGACAATTTTGCAATTTTAGCGTTACTTTTAGTCACATCCATTTCGGCGCTGGTCTGTTCCCTGATTATAACTATTTATATGAACACCGCCAACATAATTTTAGGTATAGGTAATGATTTTTATATATATATATATATATATATATATATATATATATATATATATATATATATATATATATATATATATATATATATATATATATTTCGGATTTATAATTATGTATACCTATCTCTGTCTCTGTTGTGTTGTGTAAACGGTGAAATCGTATAGGGTCTGTCTAGGGACAAGGTATTACTAATATTAGTACCTTAGTCCTACCATGTGGACACGGTACTAACACGAGTCTATGTGTGTTACTGGAGCAGCCGGGTATGTTTCATACCCGGCTTCATTTTAGCCTAATATTAAAGATTTTGAACATGTGTTTTTATATATTATGAAATAAATTGAGTAGTCCTCTTATTTAATACTTGAATAATCGCAAATCATTGTAGAAATAGTGATAAAATCTCGATTACCTTTCTTATCCGATATTTTCGGTTTGATCGTCCGCCGTATTAGTTCAAATAATGCCTACTTCCGTTCTCAGCCTCGTTTGTTTGTGTGTCATATAAGGACGTTAATGCCTTATTTGGAAACCTAAACAGATGGTAGTAAAAAAAAGCGCGGTTTGAGTCGGAAATTCTGCACATTAAAAGTATATACGGTGTACCGGTGACTTTGAAATTCCACCAAGAAGCAATTATTTTCTCAACAAAACCGTATTCGGCAATTTATGCAAGTATCCATTCTCCATCTTCTCACGTTACGTCATTTCAACAACTAATACCATAGCGTAGAATATCCATATATAGTCTGGCAAGCCTTATATAGAAAAGGTCTCACAGCGAGAGTCTCGCGTTATCTGTCATGGTGGACACGGTGAGGTTAGCATAACTACGCCACTTTATTTTACCGTATAAGGGCTTAATAAATTGAAAATAAGCCAAACTTCTTTGGCAAATTGATTATACTTATTTCGTAGATTTCTAAACTATTTGTTTTTCTGACTTAAGTGAGGATTTTTTTTTTTTGCTCCATTACATGATATGGGATCAGTTCGTAGCCTCAACAACAACAAAACAAGTTGAGACTACGACATCTTAGCTAGGGACAAGAGTGGTCTCTTGTCCCTAGACAGACCCTATACAATTTCACCGTTGACAGACCCATCCATAGTTAAGGTCCCCTTGGCCGTAGATAGTCCCGTGTTCAATTCCGATTGTCCATAAACAGTCCCAACCATGTTAAATTTCCCTTGTCCGTATATAGCTCCACCCCTGTTAAAATTTCCCTTGTCCTTATTGTAGCCCACCCATGTTAAATTTCCGCTTGTCCATATGGTATATTTGTGTGTCGATAAATCTAACACTGTCTATGTCTCTATTTCTCCATTGTCCTAGAATAGCGCATTCAGGTCAACCCCAGCCAACACTCTTCCTAAGTAGTTCGCTTGATTGAGGTCAGCCATTTTTTCCATAGTGTCCTGTACCACGACGTCACCCTACTCAGTTTCCCTTGTTCCATTACCATCCCATCTATGTTCAATTCCTAATTGTTAAATTCACATTGTCCTTAGACAGTCCGAATCAGTTGTCACTATGGTAAGTTTCCCTTGTCGCTATACAGTCCCAATCACTTGTCACTTGACTGGCCGACCCATGTTAAATTCCCCTTGTCCGTAGACAAGCCCAATACATCGTCGCTATACATTCCCTAATTTAAATTCCTATTGACCCTAAAATGTCCCAATCCCTTGTCGTTATGTTAAATTCTCCTGGTCTCTATACAGGCCCAATATATTCTCGCTATACATTCCCATTGTTAAATCCCCATTATCCATAGACAAACCCACAATAACACAATCTCTCTCTCTCTCTCTCTCTCTCTCTCTCTCTCTCTCTCTCTCTCTCTCTCTCTCTCTCTCTCTCTCTCTCTCTCTCTCTCTCTCTCTCTCTCTCTCTCTCTCTCTCTCTCTCTCTCTCTCTCTGTAATAATAATTTCCATTATCCGTAAGGTGTCCCACATTACTACATACATTAATCAGATAGTAGCTACACTCGATTACCGGCCAGGGCCAATCACTCAGTATAGATTATTCATCACGTATATTCATATAAAAAAGAGGACACACAATACAAAATTGATAAAATAATCATTTTACTTCGTGACTGAAATACTAACCAGTATAATTCTGACCGAGAGCATAGATCTGGATTTGAAGACGTTGTATGAATGTATGTATGTATGTATGTATGTATGTATGTATGTATGTATGTATGTATGTATGTATGTATGTATGTATGTATGTATGTATGTATGTATGTATGTATGTATGTATGTATGTATGTATGTATGTATGTATGTATGTATTGGATTTGAAGACGTTGTATGTATGTTGTTGTTTTGGGGCTTAACGCCATTTTTCAGCACACACATGGCGGCCAGTATTAATGGTGGAGGAAGAAATCGGGAAATCCGCGGAAAGAACCACAGACCCACGAGAAGCTACTGGCAAGTTTTCTCACATATCCACATTCGCCGAATCTTAGACTCGAACTCATGCAGACAGAGGTGAGATGGCACAGCGCTTTAGACCAATCGGCCACTCGGAGCCCCCGTTGTATGTATGTATGTATGTATGTATGTATGTATGTATGTATGTATGTATGTATGTATGTATGTATGTATGTATGTATGTATGTATGTATGTATGTATGTATGTATGTATGTATGTATGTATGTATGTATGTATGTATTTATGTATGTATGTATCTATGTATGTCTCTCTGTCTATATATATATATATATATATATATATATATATATATATATATATATATATATATATATATATATATATATATATATATATATATATAAACTGTTCAAGTTTTGCACGAAGGTGTAATTAGAGTAATTGAATAACTACTCCTTAGCAAGTAACAATTGAAGTTCACAATAATCTTTTATACTACATATGAACACGTACACAATGATGATTTCAATCTTCAAGGTCACGATCGATTCAACTCATATTGCATGGCTTCTGTTTCTAGCCGATCATTATTTTCATAATGGTAACTTGCATCCCATTCCCTCACGAAGGCGTCAGTAATTGTCAAGACAATTGATTTAGCAATTTAGCTAAACAGCATATGAACATATGTATTATGTTTCAGCGTCATATATTGGACAAAGTTTTTTTTTAAAAGAAATATGCAATGTACTATGATGTTTGGTTCATCTCTTTAATATAATCTCTGTCTACAGTAATAGTTATGTATCGACTTTTTAAATAAAAACAAAGAAGGAAAAGATAATTTGGATAAGAAGCTACGAGTGGCCGAGTGGTCTAAAGTGCTCACCGTTACGGATCACTGCCACCTCAACTAGGCGTGGGTTAGAGTTTCGGGTTCGGCCAATGTGGGTATAGGAGCAAGCTCTTCTCGTGGGTCGGTGGTTCTTTCCGGGTTTTTCCAGGGTTTTTCCTCCTACATTTATACTGGCTGTCATGTATAGCCTATCTTGTTCTAAAAATGGTTATAAACCTTACAACACTACAATAACAACATTATCTGGATAAAGTTACAGTAATTCCAGTTACCCGAATACCCGGAATAGATGCTTCTTCATAGCTTTCTGTATATCTGATCACATTTTAGTAGTTGTTAATGGAGGTAACGTTCCAATAATGTTACAAGCATATTTCTTCTTAATAAAAGTCTTACAATTTTTTATATTTGACAATAAGCAATACAATTCAATTTTGTAATTTCAAAGTTTTTAAGTTGTTCTTCAAGATATTAAAAGTGGGAGAATAATTTGGTTGGTATCAACATTCCATACAATTTTGTTTACTCTAGAACATTGCATTTGACTAAATTAGTAAAAACTTTTTTATTTTATAAAAATTACCCCTCTTACCAACCCCCCCCCAATTAACATTAAAAACTTTAATTTAATTTCCCCCTTTCTAAATTTTTTAAAACCCGATTTTTAAAAAACCAAAAAAAATTTCCCCTTTTTTTTACCCCAAATTCTTTTTTTCCCCTAAGCCAATTTTTTTTAAAAAACCAAATTTTTTATCAAATTTGGGAAAAATTTTTTTTAAAATTTAAAAAATTTTTTAAAAACCTTTTAAAATTTTAAAAAAAATATTTACTTTTTTATTTTATTATCAAACAAAAAATTTTCCCCCCCAAAATAACCCCCAAAACAAAAAACCCCAAAAATTAAATCCCAAAATTTATCAAAAAAAAATTTCCAACAAACCCCCTAATATTTCCCCCCACCAAAAACCCCAAATTTTTTAAAAATTTAAAATAAATAAATAAATTAAATTCCCCCCCCCCCCCAAAACTAGGTACAACCCTTAAACCCCCTTTTTTCGCCCAAAAAAAACAAGTCAGCTGCCCAAAAAGCCCCAGATGCAGACCTGCCGTCATATCATTCGACGGAAAATCTGGGTCAATTGGGCCCCCCCAAAAAAATTTTTTTTTTTTTTCAGAGTAAAGAAAAGAACGAAAACATTTTAAAACAAAGTTTGTTGGTACTTCCTACGGTAGTGCCCGGATCTAAAGTTGTTTTTTAAATGGGCTGTCTTATAAGAAAATATATTTGGTTTAAAAAAAAAGAAATTTTTTTTCTTTTTTTTTCCTGAAATTGTTTCTCTTTTTATGATCATGAATAATCGGACATCAATCTATCTGCGTCCGATGAGTGTTGGTTACTGGAATTTAAGAGATGCTTTTGAACTTTTATATCTGATGGAGACATTGATGGCAAAAAAAAATACCAACTACTACACGTGCTTTCCAATTTTAACCTTCAACGCAAAGTTGACTATCATAATATACTTACGAACTTATTCGGCATGTTATATACACGCTAAGGGTATGGACTGCCCAACGGGCTCGTGTCGGTTGGATATGTACATTGAACTTTTATATCCCAAGCAGGTATATGTACATGGTTTACAGATTCAATGCTTTCCAATATATAAACCAAAGGCAGTGGCTCGTACGAGATAGAGATACATCCTGGGCCAATGGTCATATACAATTATCTATTGGTCTTTTCACGCCGAGTAACTGTATACATAGTTATAAGGTGCATATGTCATTAATCTCCAGATTATGCTAAGAGACTATCATCCTGCGTGTGGCGATGGACCCCATTGACCAGTGGTGCACTAAGAGCAAATGGCGCCCGGGGCGACGATGATGGCCCAGAAGAATCCATGGTTTGGCGCCTTAAGACCTCTGGCATCAGAGGCAACTGCTCTGTTTGCCCTCTGTTAGTACGCTACTTCCATCGATAATGTAAGTTATATTATAAACTTGTCTATTTCTTCTCAGGATATGTACTTTGGTTATACTATGTGGATCTCAGTTGTTTTCAAGATATGATATCGGCTTCATCCATGGGGTCCGGACGGACCTAGATTGCAATGTCAGATACAAGTTTGCATGCCAAATAAGTATATATATGGCATGAAGTAGTTATTTCAATAATTTCCACTTACGACTCAAGGGCTAGGTCCGTGGAGGTAAAATGGATCCAGCGGTCAATGTTGAATGTATACATTCGTATTTTATCTCATTTAATGTATAAATATTAATGATGATATCACTAATTGCTATGTTATGATCGTGCGTCTAAGTTCCTTGGTGTTGATTGAATCCAGGGACGCGAACAGGATTTTCGGGCCATGGGAAAGGTATGTGTCAATGCAAGTAGTATAGGAAAATGAGGATTTTGGCCCACCCACCCCCTCCTCCCACACCTCCTCCCCCACCCCGCCAAAACTCTCATTTTCCTATACTACTACTATGTAGACAGATATTTTGTAACCAGACAAAACAACAGGTGTTGGAATGCGATAAGCTCTGTCAACAGAAGTGACGAATTTGTTAAAACAGCGTATGTGTGGAATATGATTATTCTAAAGACAGCAAATGGGTTTTACCACAAATTTTTTATTAGATAACAGGATGAAAATTAAACTGTGCATTAGAACGTTTCAGTTAACAAGGTGGAAATTAAACTAGCATTAGAATGAAAATGATATTATTTTATAATGATTAATGTTTCAACTGTTGATATTAAAAATACTTCACTATCACGACTATAGATACTAAATTTTACTTTACCGCTCACACAGCGATGGGACTCAAACAAATCTTTCATTTCTGGTCTGTTCAGAGGATATTTTTGTTGATAAAATATACCTTTGACCGATCGAGATCAATTGTGAGTTTAGTATAGTTTTGTTGGCTAATGGGGCTGTGAAAGTTTTTAAATTCCGCTAGCAACTTTTGATACAATTGTTCGAGATAATTGAAATACACGCTGTTATCAGATATGATGAGCGAAAGTTTTAACTTGTCACGTATTCCATTAAAACATATACCTGATGTTTCATTATTAAATTCAACTGTCAATAGTTTACCGTCCATCATTAGATATTTGATGTTACTATTGTAGCTATTTGTCATTGTCAAATTTTCAAACATTATTTTATAAGTTTAGATAAAATTTCAGTTGGAAAAGATAATGTCGAGTATAGATCTATCATCATGACAATACCCAAGGGCAAATGTATCTACCCCATTTTTACAATAGCGTTTGTCATCAAAATTATACAATCCACGTTTGATAATGACATCTGTTTCGAGTTTATGATGATTAGTTCGAATTGCCATAGCTCTCATAAAACTAACACCGCCATCAAGCGCATACCTGTAGTCATCAAATTTCATAAACATTTTAACAAAATCACGAGGCAGACCTTTTGCTTTTTTTGTTATTTTATTATTGTCCAATAATACGGCATACATTTTACTACGTAATCCGATAAAGTATTTGATAGCGCTTGAGTTCCTTTCATCTTTAAACTTACCAATAACCTTTTTATTTGTGTCGTCATGAAATTTACTGTCACGTGGATAATCGGAAAGATCAAACAGATGTCGATTATTGTACATGTCCTGATAGATGTCCTCACATTCGATTTCATATACGAGCGAATCAGTATCAGTAAACAATAATCTACTAGCCGGCTACTGATTTTAACAAAAGTGTAATGAAAATCATACATCAGCCACTTTGATAAATCTTACACTGTAGCTCCAACATAGATCGGCTTGTTTAGTTTTAGATTTACTTTTCTTCTTTGTATTGCAACAAGATTTTCATTAAATATTTTCATGCTCGCAAAATCATCATCTGACACAAGTTTGTTTCTGTGATTGACATCATTAACTATTTCAATATTTATACGTTTCCTAATATTTTCCATCGTCTTACCAAAAACGGAATTGTTCATCAGTTTAAAGAAGTTTTTTTCAAACTCTGTTTTCGCTGCAGCCCTTCTTGAAGTGTTTGAGTTAATATAACCTCTCATCCACGGCGACTGATTAAATTTTAGTACACGATGAACTTTTCTCAACACAAGACCAGCATCGACTGCTTGTTTTAAAACTTTGTAATGGAAAACGTAATTTTTCTTATCAAGTAAATTTGGTACTAGTTTCTTGACCATGGAATGTTGCCTTGGTGATGCTAACGCTTGTTGTTCTTTTGATAACAAACTATAATCTATGACCATCGATTCCGCACAGAAAGGGTAATCGTTATGTAATTTGTGTAGCTAATTTGGATAATCAAGATCAACTTCAACGAAATAGGAAACATCTTCGGGTATCTTTTTTCTGTCTCCGATAGAAATCGATCAGCAGTGATCCAATGAAATCCACCAAGAGGCATTGGTGCTGCCATCGAATACCCGTACAAGTTATTACAATCTAGATAAACTATATACTTCGAAGGAAGGTCAGGATTATACTGTTTCAAATATTTGTTGTTTGCTTCAGCATACTTTTTTGTTATCACGCTAATACCGCCTCGGATACCTTTTTCAATAAAATTGAACATATCAACATCAGTCAGTAATTCTAACCTTACCTTACTAAACTTTAGCAGAGCATCCCATGACAGTCCAGTGGCAGAATAATACCAGCAAGGATCTAGTCCGTAATTATTATAACTCACTTCTCGAAAACTTTCAAAAACATCTGCTAATAATAACACGTCAGTTTTCAAATACAAATCATGATAATCACCAAAAGTCTCACAATCAAACTCTTTCCAGATATCTTGTGCATACCTGTACTCATCATCAGTTATATTTTCGTTTTTAAGTTGTGAGTAAAATTTATCTTTGCCAGGTAAAGATGTTTCATCAAATTTACTCCAGTGGTCGAGGTATTCGTATGGAAAAACTCCTTTTTTAGCTAGTAGATTAAATATATCTCCAAAACAGTCTCTTAGGTTATCAAATTTACTACAACCTTTCACTAACTCATCTAACGAGGCTGCCATAAACTGCAGGCTGTCAATAAAACGTAATTTACCTAGCGTAACTGACATGTACTTTTCAAAATTATCTGGGATGCATTTGATGACGTTATCGAGTTTTAGACGAGATTTTATATCGGGATCACCAAAAGCTTCTACTATAATTTGGCTATCATATCCTCGAAAATTGTGAAGAATAACCGGAATAAAATCTGGAGCATGAAATTTTAAATTACACTGATTATGAGCCGCTCCACGATACTGTCCAGTCAAATGACAATGGTCATGTACTTTTTTGTTGTCAGTATCAAAAGCTTTTTCACAAATATGACAAATTTCTGCCTGCTCGTGATCGGATTCTTGTTGAGGTGTTAATTTTAACATTGGCGTTACTTTTTTCAAACGATAAGTAATATTATCAACTTCATTAATCAACTGCTTGAGAAGGTAGATAGCTGGATTTTTACCACGATATAATTTAATTGGTTTAGATAATCTAGAATCAGTACAACAAACTACCTTATACGCTACTCCACACGGAACATGATTTTGAACTTTTCTTGTACTCGATTGATTAGGATTATTTTCTACGCCAAGTACAGGTTGAAGTAAACACTCAAAATCAGCGTATATAACGAAAGGAATTTTTAGTTTGTGATTATGATGGACAAACTGTAACACACTATCTTTTTTAGATGGCATTGCTATTGTTATTTTTGCACATCATTACAGTACTGCAAATGCTTTTGTAATGTTTCATTGTTAGCACAACCATGCAAGCAGCGGTAACAAAAGAACTTTTTGTTCCTATTTTTATTGTACTGTTTACCAACTAGTCCGTTAAAGTTTTTAATCCAAACGTAATGATTTTTGTAAAACAGTAAATTTATAGTCGATTGTGAAGCTTTTTCTGAAATATATCTCGGGTATACATCCTCTTTTTCATCTAGTCCGAAAACGTTAATTGAAACATTATTTTGCTTTTCAAATTTTGGTATTTGATTTTCTGCCACAGGAAAGTTAATATCTTTAAAATTTAATCTAGACACGTAACTGATATATTTTTCAACGCGATCAGCGTGTTTTTCTGCTGGAAATAGTGCGGAAAGAACAGCCCATTGGAAACACTTGTTATCTACGTTTTTTATGTTTATACAACATCTTTTACTTTTTATTTTTGGTGGCAGGTCGATATATGAACTACCTCGTAATGCGTTATATTTCATCGTGTGAAACAATATTTCTTTGATCATTTCAAACTTCCAACCCGAACCTAATTGAGTGAATTCCTCTATTTTTCCAGATTTCTTGGTGTATTTCATCAGATAGTGATAACAGATCAGTCCCAAGCAAAACACGTCTTGATTTTGCGTTCATATAAGGTTCTGCAATTTCCTTGTTAGTTAATTCTTCCGTTATAACTAACTTTGAAAATATAGCATGATATTGCACAAATAATCTGATACTTTTGTGTTTTTCGAGCTCACGTTTTACAGTTGTCTGTAGTAGGTGGTAAAGATTTGCTGCATTAAAATTTACTAAAACAATTTGATTATCAAACTGATAACTATTATCAAAACCTGCAAAAGCAGTCGCTATTTTATCAGGTTCTCCCATAAGACTTCTCTTAGCTATATCACGCAATTTTAACATTATTATACTATAATGTAATATCTAATTGATAATTTACCTCACACTGCGCATGCGCTAAAAATCAATTGAAGATAAAAAAATCGCCTATAATATAATGACAGCAAATCTAACAAACACATGTGAGCAAGAAGCATATCAAATTCACCCAAAGTATAACTTTACCTCACACTGCGCATGCGCTAAAAATCAATTAAAGATTAAAAAAAATCGCCTATAATATAATGACAGTAAATCTGTCAAGCGCACGTGAGCAAGAGGTTTATCATGTTCACCCAAAATACAACTTATACGCTGAAAATACATTAGGTTCAGTTATTAACATCAAAACTAGACTATCTGTTGGCAAATTAACGTCAGCGGATTATACGATTAGTGTAAAGGGAGATAATGCCGAGAGGATTGCAATGTTTAGAAAAGATTTTATTTACACGTTGTTTTGCGATGATATTCCAGAGGGACAGCGTGTATATCACGTGAACGATAAAGTCACTGATGACAACATTGAAAACTTATCCTTAGAAGATGAGTTTCAGCCACATCCTGTCTTTGATTTATACGAGGCTAACGATCGCGGTATTATTAGAAACAGAAAAACTAAAAAAGTTCTTGGTACTATTAGCATATGGGATATATCAGGGTAACTGTTAGAGGAACATCGCCAAATCTAGTTCATTATTATAGTCATCGTTTTATTTACGAGGTGTTCAACGGATCTATACCTAATGGTCTTGTTATTAATCACATCAATAACGTAAAGACTGACAATCGATTGGAAAATCTAGAACTAGTTACCCAACAGGAAAATGTAAGAAAAGGACGAGGTGGTGGTATTAATTTTAGATGTCCAGCAAAACCTGTTATTTCAAAAAACCTTGAAACGGATGAGGAGATCGAATTCAAATCGATTTCAGCTGCGGCGAAATATTATAAGATAAATCCCGCAGTCGTAAAATTTGTAGCTGATGGAGTAATGAAATCAACTTTTTCAAGCGAATACGATGCTAGGATTCGTTTTAGATATGATGATCAATAATATTTTGTAATTCAGTTTTAGTCAAGCAATGATGAGCAAATGCTATGATATCAACGTGATTAAATTTTAGCGTCGTTACTGCACTTTCATTAATTTTATTTTTTTCTACTTCTGTTAGCAATATTTTATGAGAATCACCTTGCATTACAATAACGTCAACACTATAACCCAACAAACATTTTCTTACCGCTTCGGCTAGTTCGTTGTAATTTAATATATTAACTTTTTGGTGATATTTTATCTCATCAGTCATCTTATAACAATAATTTAGATAAAAATATATTATAATAATGGACTTGATGAAACGACTCGCTGAACTCTACAAACAAGATACTAGCGATAAGGTCGTCAGTGATGAGGTCACATTTTCCAAAGATTTCATAGACAAAACTATTGGTTATAATGAAGATGATATTTTATATAACAGCGAATCTGATGATGATGGTGAAATAGTCACTGTTGCTGACAGATCAAATTACGGCAGACCAACAACTAAATGGTATAATGTCAAGTATCACATTGCAAAAAAATAATGAAATTTAATTTTACCGTTGCCGAACAACAACTGTTTTGGCAGCTAATCAAACCTTTCTTAAACATCAGAATTCCAGGCCGACAGAAAAATATCAAATTCGATTTCATATTTGTCAAGATTTTTAATCTAATGACGATCTCTGACGATCGTAAGCAGTATCTAATATCGTTATGTAAACCAGTAAAATGTAAATCTGTCAAACAAAAGTATGAAAAAATTTATAATAACATTATATCATAATCTGCTTAGTTGGGATCCAACTGTTAAATTTATCGCTATACCCACGCCATTTGACTAAACTTTGATTTTCTTTTTTCTTAATTACTTTCTCGATAACAAAAACATCCTGCTCAGTTTTCTGTAGTTCTTGTTCATAAAAACTACCTACGATCGGTTCCCCTGCCAGATCTTTTAAAACGTACGTTACAGGTATTGTGAAAAGTACCTTATCTTATCAACTACAAATACTTCTTCGCTCCAGTTTGGAGTAAATCCTTTTGCAAATACCTTTTTTGTCAAAGAAATTCTAACTTTATCACCAACCTTAAATTTATGTCTGCGGTACATGTTTTCATTTGCTAATATTGGATTTTTAATAGCTTTTTTAGGTGTCATTTTGATGGTTCGATGTTTCGTGTTATTATATTCACCTACGATTTGAGAAAGGTCATCGATGTACCTGTTGGTGTTTTTAGCTGTCATATGTTTGTGTAATTTCTCGTTTAGCGTGCGATTACATCTCTCAACAACAACGCTTTTACCTTCGTTTCCTGTAACATACCTTTTTATATTATTTTGTTCTTGAAACTGTTCAAACTTTTTGTTAAAGAACTCGGATCCGTGATCAGTCCAGATTTTATTCGGTTTTCTTTCTGTACTCGTTATTATTTGTTTTAGCGCATCAGTCATTGAAGTCCCTGTCTTAACCGAAACAAGTACACTGAAAGCGTATTTGCTAAAAACATCTATAACATTAAACAAATACCTTTTTGGAGCACCATCAGCGCCAACGTTAAACTGAGCTAGATTGGATACATCCACCAAATCTATTGCCCAGATATCATCTACACCATTAGCGACAACTTTACGTCGTGGGAACTTTTTTTTAGGCCTGTGCAGCTCGACTGCAAGATCATCGTATACTTTTTTCCGAGTCCGAGTTTATATTTTGCTCCTATCATTCCCTGAACAAATCTTCTATCAAAACGTTCTCGTAGATTTGTTGGCTCCATATCACGTAATTCGTCTAACATTACTTTATCACAATCTGCTTTCGAGTTTTCATGATCACGATAACAGATATCATGACGCATCGCTATTGCATCCACTTGATTATAAGGCTCTTGACCTGGCAATGGATTGTCGTTTTCATCTAGTTGTTGATCTAGCGGATTGTAAGGTCCTGTATACCGATGACCTGGCAATGTCCAACCGCCTTTTGGTTTTGGCATACCTGACCCTATTATTTCTCTGTTGTTACAACATTGACAGTATGCGACAATTTTATTTTGCTCAAGACACAAATCTCTGTCAGAATCACAGTTGCATATCATTCTATATTTTTAGTCGTCGACTAAAATAATATCAGGATAACCAGATCCTAGCGACATCTCTGAGGATACTGTCGCTGGGGACACCTTCTTTAAAAACATATTTTTTCTTTTTCCGCAGACTGCACAAAAACTTTTTAATATTATCCTGTTGATTTTTGCTTTTTCTGTTGTTTCATTAATATTTTCTGTTTTAGTTCTACACTTGAGACAGTATGTTGACATTATTATATTTTTAAGTTTAGATAAAATTTATTGCGATCTCATCATTAGCGTGAGAAGGATGCTTGTCAAACTGTAAAATAAATTTTAAAAAATTAAGATTTCTGCTCATCTGTTGGATAAACATAATACAATAATATCCGCAAGCAGACGTTCCAACAGGTTGGAGTTTATTTGATGAATAATATATCTTTTTAAATTTTTTGTTCATAATCTTTTTTATTACATCGCTTGGAGGAAGTCCAAACGAGTCAAAATAATTATTATTATAAACTGCTACCCAATGCGTGCCGGATCCGTCATTAAAATCTTGTATATTAATAACACACGAACTTACAGCTGATGGTGATTTTATTGCTGCGAGTTCATCTTTAGAATAAACTCCGTGAAATCCAGGAACCGCTTTTAACTTATCAATGATATCAAAATTACTCAACGGGGTGGTCGAGTTCCCGGTAATATTAGACCACGTCCGATTCCTAAAAGATTTGGCAGCAGACTTCCCGCTAGTCCCGCCAAAAGTGGAGCGAACGGAAAAATTCCTCCTTGTTTTGTTTGATTGCATATGCATTTGCATTTTGGTGTAGGCGATTTTGTTTTTGTTGTTTTCTTTTTTTTTTGTTGTTGTTGGCGATTTCTTTTTCTTTTGTGGCATTATAATATATCATTTACATAAAATTTACAATTTTTTTTATTCCACTTCCACGAATTATACCATTACCTTCGACTGCTTTCTTCGTTGCGCCAGATATTGCTTCAGACGCTGCTGCTAGTCCTAATGTGCTTAAGACTGGTAAAATTTTAGGTATTATTGTACTAGTTAATACTGATAATGCTGGACCAAGAAAACCACCTTTAACGACAATGTCGTTTGCCATCGCTGTCATTTGTGCAGCACTCAAATTTAAAACAAAAGTTTTTTTACGATCATACTTTTTTACTTGATTTTTTGTTAGCATTAATTTTGTTAAAACACCATCAGAAATATTAGGATTGATTTTTAATGATACCTGTTCTCGCTTTGCAATAGCAGCTACTAATTTTTTAACTTGACCATCAGTCAAATATACTTCTTTTACAATATATTTTGCCATTTTATATAACAACTGTAGATTAAACTTGAACTGTCATTTTACCTCCAATAGAATCTACCGTGATAAATCTATCACTAATCACTAATGCGTATACGTACAACGGTGCTATTGGAACCGCCCCAAGTGTCCAGGTAATTTCAATATCCGCTGTGCTGTCTACAGCTCGCTCGCTATGTTTACTAACATCAAAATGAAACATAGGATAAAGCGTACGAAATTCCTCTGCTGATATTTGAGTTCCATCTTCAACATCTTGATATTTTTGTATTGCGTCAAGCAGGTACATGTACGGTCGACAAAATATATTTTTATTAACGTCATCAGCAAAATTGCACTCGATAGCTCTTTCTGGATATTGCTTTGAATTTAATCTAGCGTATATTCGTCTGACAACAGAGTGATCAAATATTGCATTATTTTGTTGTCGGTTACCTCATCGGGCTTGCTGTTGAAATACGACAAAGATATTTCTCGGCAGTTGTTCGCTTGATGTTGTTGTGACCCTCCATGTGTAGTCAGTAGTATTTGGAACCGCTGTCTGATATATCTTATGCTGCTTAAAATAAATTCTGTTTGTATGTTTATCAAGCGTACTATTTAGTTCTGACATTTTAGTGATTGATGGTGTTATACGTGGCATCCACAAAGCAAGTTTGTTTATAATAAACTGTACATCAACCCCTCCAGATCTAAACAAGCAATCGTTTTGGTCTGCTCGATCTAAAATAAGAGTATGTTTTACTCCGCGAAATACTTTATCATGATCGCGACAAAAGCCGAAAATCATACTTAGTGGAAGCATCATTGTAATTTGACGTGATCCTGCTGCAAGTTTTCTTCGGCTAGCAAAACCATCGTTATAGCGTGGATTTCTCACGTCAAGTGTGTTAAGAAGTAAATTTAACATCGCAGTACCGTTTGCATCTGCAGCTGGTGGTGTTATATTTAGATTATTAAAAGCTGCTGTAAGAGAAACTCTTGTAGCGTCTGCATTAGCAGCTGCATCTGGTGCAGCAATACCTAGCGCGTCTGCATTAGCAATGAGAAAATTTCTCACAATTACAGCATTTGCATCAGCATCAGCTCCATGTACTATAGCGCCTCTCTTTAAAAAATTCGGTTGATTCAGCTATACCCCGTCCAGTATCTTTAAACCACATCATGTTAGTTGCAGTTGATCTTGAGTAATCGTCGGAAAACGAAATAATATTTAAAATTGTACTTGCAACTTGTAGATGACTTGAAATATCTTCTATAGTTTGATTGGCCAGTTGATATCTAGCACTTTTGAATAAACACCAGCCGTTATTTATAAGAGCTACTTCTGCTCCAACTGCAATTGCAGCAGGTGGATTGGCTACTGTCATAATCTGACCACGAACTTCTAACATAGCCTTATGTGGCAGTAGAAATACATCTTCGTCTCTGGTGTTAAAGTTTCTAATACCAGCTTTATTTGGTTCGTTAGAATTTTCATCAAGATACTCAACAAACTCGAATTCTGTCACATCGTTGTCGATGTCATAAAATGTCTGTTAACTCGAGATAATTTTTAACAGACATTTTATTTTATTAGATTATATAAAATTTTATTGCGGCACTGTTACTTTAGATATTAATTTTTGTATGATCTGCTCACCCTTTGGTGATAATAATTTTTTGTTGTTTTTATCATAGCTTTTTGAGTTTCTTTTGTTGGAGCGATTTCTGAGATAGCTTGTTTTATTTCAGATGCAGTCGGCGGATCACTTTTTATTTTATTAGCTATTTTTTGTCCCACCGCAGTCGCAGCGGCAGATGCAGCCCCAGTTGCAAAAGCTTTACCAGCGTCAATAGCAATTGGTGCAACTTTACGTGCTATACCCGGAATATTTTCAATAACTTTAGTAAAAATATTTCCAAAAAATCCTCCTACTATTTTTCTTCGATAAACTTTTTTTCTTTGTTTCATTATATTTGATGTTGCATAATTTTTACTTTTGCTCGCGTAGATGTAAAAAATAAGTTACAACTTCATTATTCAATTCCAACTGTTTTCCTGACTGATCTGTCAACTGCATTATTATACTTGATATTTGATTTTCAACATTTAAAGGATAATAGATAATATCTCGTGGAGTTATTTGCATGAGAGAACCTGGCGGAACTTCAGGTGAGAAACTGTAAATCGTTTGACCTTTGCTGCCTTTTGATGTATAAGGCCAGAAGCAATAGAGCAATTTACTAATATTGTATTTACTTCTGTTATATTACTGGCAGTTCACTGTCATATGTAATAGGCTGATCAAGTGCAGTGTAAGTTTTTTCAGTAAATCCTAACAGTTGTGCAATACTTCTTTCTCTTGGTTCAAGACTGATTACTATATTTTTCAAAGTTATCCTAGTTCGCAATGTGTTATAATTTGCTGCCAATTCAAAATTATCAGCCACACCGTCAGCTTTTGTGATGAGCTCTTTGATTGTCTTGTTTAGATCAGTAATATTATAAGCTCCTTGCGGAATTTTTATTTTTTTTGTTGTAGATATTGGAGATGTTGTAATCATAGTAAAGTACATTTCATCGTTAACATCATTTTTCACGTTAGGTATAGCATTCCAGCAAGTACAAGAAATTAATCCAATTTCACATTGTTTTGTAGGATCTAGTTGGATAGGTGAAATATAATTTACTGCAAAATTTGCGCTATCTATCGCAGACTCACTAGAGTTTAGTAATAATGTTGTTTGCAGTCCTTTAATATTATATCATTTTATAAAATTAAGTCGCCGCGATTAAGTCTCGGTGTAAAGTTTCATATTCGTCAGATGTTAATAATTCCCTCGATCTTAGATGATCAAGTATGTCAATGATTTCATTATCAAGTTCAACACTAACATTCCCAGCTTCCTTTGATGCTATTAATAACATTAATCTACCTATCATTTCAGTAGTTGATGTAAATATTTTTACACCAGTTCCTGTTCTTACTTCTCTACTTTTCTCCCCACGAGTTTTATCAAAAGTAAAAAATTTCCTTTTAAAATTCCACCCTTTACCAAAAGGTTTTAATCTACTATTTTCTGCTGTTTTTTAAACGTGAGAGCAATAACACCGTTTCTCATTCTTTCATAAAGTGGAATCATATTATCAAGCTCTGTAACCGTGTTTAATTCATCTTTAGCAGCAGCTCCGTCTTTAAATATTACATCTAATCTATCGAGTAATGTTTGATATTCTACATCAGTCCACTTGCTTATATCATCAATACCCCTTATATTTTCATTCTTTAAAAAATCATATTCAATACCTTTTATCTCATCATTTGCTCTTTTTGTAAAATAAAATCTTTGATCTCCAACTTCCATAAACTTTACAGTAAGCTCACCAACTCTTTGTTGCTCCTCTTTGATATCTTTTATATCTCCTGATAAAATTTTTATAATATTTGTTATTCCTTGCGTTGTTAACTCTGCTAATCTTCGCTCAAGTTCCAGCGGATTGTTTATCAATCGATCTATTTCAGCTTGTCTAGCCGCAGGATCAGCTATATTTGCTGTAAATGCCTCAATTAGTTTCCTTTTTTCTTCATCAGATCTAGTAACAAGTTTTGCAGCAGCTGCTTCCTGTTGTTCTTTAACAATTCCAACCAAGCCTTTTTCCTGCAGTTGTTTAAGTTCTTCTTCAGACAGTGGTTTAGTTTCAGGTTGTTTACCTAATAATGCTTCAGTAACCGGCTTGAAAATTGTAGCTGTTGCTTCTGTAGCGGTTACTTGCCCACGTCGTGCTTGTTGTACTTTTTGCTTAAGCGATGTCTGAGATTGAGCAAGTTTTTTTAGATCTTATATGTGTTGTCTGTATCTTGCTCGTTTGTCCATTATTATTATTATAAATTTTATAAAATTGAAACCCTTACTGTAAGTAAGTGTCAATACAACAGCGAAACATTTTAGTTGGATCATTTGTAAGTTTATCAAATAAGAAAAAGTTGTATTTATATTTGGTAGCATTATGGTAAAGTTCAATAAACTTATCTTTTTTTTTTTACGTCACCGCATTGTTCGCTTGCAATATCTCTAACGTCAACATTGTCCAGTCCTGGAAATAATATAAAACAACCCGTATTTCGCCGAATAAATCTGTCAACATTATAAAATCCTTGAGCGAGATAAACAGAATTACATTGTTTGTTACGTGACAGTGAGAAATACGATCTTATTTTGTTCATCTCCATGTTATTTAGAGGAATATCGTCAAAAACTACTATCTTATGTTCATCTGCATCAAGTTGATTAACTGGAATAAGATCTTCTGGCTGCCTAATTATAAAAAAAAATCTTCACCAGCCTTAAGTTCATCACGAAGTTTGTCATTATAATCGCTTAATAACTCATACTTATCTTGCTGTGGATTGATTGTGTAAATATAGACTCTATCGTAGTTAAAATTATCACCAAGAAGCAAGTTCATAAGCAAATTTCTTTTTCCTGATCCAGTTCGACCCACAATAAGATAATGTCTTTGTTATGTTTGTGTTTCACCAGCTTCTCTGTATCAAAGTTTAATATCGACGATTTTGCCATTTTGTATAATATTAAACTAGTGTTGATAATTTTATCTAAGACAGTAAATAATGAGTTACTATACAAAATTTGGAACACTATCAGGAGATTTATCCACAAAAGGTTACCAAGGTGACTTATCCAAATATGCAACTCTTGATCAGCTCAAAATTGAAATCAATAATTTACTAAATCTTACCAGTGTAGAACCAGATGAAGTCGTCATTTTCCAGTGGGGTATCATTAAATCCTTTTTTGTTAATCATATCCGCTATTGGTGTTTCACTTACAGCGGCGTGTAAAAAAGTAGAACCAAGACTTTTGATAAAGATGCACGGTTGTTTAACATCAATTAAAACTTACAAGAAACTACTTGATCAGATCCGGTCTTACCTACGAGGAGTTAAATATAATATGGATGATTTATTACGTGAATTTCGTATTATTGACAATATGTTAACAGATATTCTACCAATGAGGGTTAGCAAGTATGAAAAAAAATATCACAAAAAATATGAGTAACATAAAATTTTATCTAAACTTAAGATATAATATAACTAAAATAATATCATTTTCATTCCAATTGCTAGTTTAATTTCCGCCTTGTTAACTGAAACGTTCTAATGCACAGTTTAATTTTCATCCTGTTATCTGATAAAAAAATTTGTAGTAAAACCCATTTGCTGTCTTTAGAATAATCGTATTCCACGCATGCGCTGTTCTAACAAATTCGTCACTTCTGTTGACAGAGCTTATCGCATTCCAACACCTGTTGTTTTGTCTGGTTACAAAATATCTGTCTACATAGTAGTAGTATAGGGAAATGAGGGTTTGGCGGGGGGTGGGGAGGAGGTGTGGGAGGAGGGTGGGCCAAAATCCTCATTTTCCTATACAATTTTGCATGGGTCATTAATCACACATATAAATTTTCCGACATGTGAAGTTTAAAATTATGGGGATTTCTTAAATTAATGAAATTTACTCAATTACCATCTGGCGCCACCTTCAGGGCCGTGAAATAAAATTCCAAAAGTATTGGCATAATCTATAACCATTGCCCCAGGTTTCGGATCTATAGTTTACACGGTGTGAGAAGTTAAGAACATTACACACCTACATACAAACGAGCGGACGGACGGATTGAATCACAGTATTCCAACATTTTCATATAAATAAATGGGAAATTAAATGTTTTTTGTTGTAGCAAATATATATTTGCTGGATTATTATACGTTTTGCATTGACATATTATCGTGTGAATTTAATCGAGACGTAACCCAGGTTTTCCTTTCACGACGATCAAAAACAGAAAAGTTAATATATTTATGTTTCGCGAGTATTACCATGACCATATGAGGTATTTCAGTTAGGCAAGAAGCTAAACCAAAACATTTCACTTATTTTTAACATTTCTATGATAAACGTTGTATAAGCCAATAATAGTAATCATTCATTTTCCAGATTTCAGCCAATATAATACCCCGCCTTTAAAAAACAAAAAGAAATCAAAAGATTGTCTACACGCAACATATAGTGATGTCGAACAATTCAACTCTCTGACATCGATAAACTGCGATTTAATAAACAGAAAAAGTTAAACGTCAAAGTACTATCTTACGTACTTTTAAAAGCTCGAGATTTCATCTCAAGAACATTCTTTAGTCTTTACTTCGCATCAGCTTTTAACTATTTTCAAAGTTCATTGTGTCCAAATAATTTTATTTGTTTTAGAATGTCATTTTTAGATATCATATACTTTGGTTTATATTTCTTTAGTATGCTGCGCCGTTCTGTTTGAGAGATTTTAAGAGAGAGACCTTTAAAATCACAGATTTACTTCGATTTTGTGTTAGTTATAATGTCCTTTCCAAGCAATTAAGTGCTAGTTAAATTGATTTGTTATATCCACTATTTAATTTGCATCAAAATTGCGTTTTAATTTGGTGTTAGCTATATTTTGTTTACGAAATTATGTTTATCTCTCTTTTAATATTAAGCATTACGATATTCAGAGCTGCATCGTCATTAAAACTTTTGTCTTGCCAAAATTAATTATATGTATGTCTGCATATCTTACACGCAATCTCACAATACAGATATCATAACACTTTTGAGTGTGAGACCATCTCAAATTTGATATTCATTTTGTTAGAAAGCAAAGTTGTTTGAAGCAGGACATTTAGAATGCTTGAAACTTTTGTGTAATAATGTGTGTGTGTGTGTGTGTGTGTGTGTGTGTGTGTGTGTGTGTGTTTGTGTGATCTGGATTTTTAACGTAGCTTTAAAAAAATTCAGTAATTTGGCTACGATCTCTTCAGCGTGGCAATTGATTCCAGGCCGACAAGTCCTAATACTAACCTCTTGATGCTGAGCGCCTAGAAAGACAGCTGTTAATACCATTTTTGTAAGTCTTTGGTATGGCTTGTCCTGGGTTCAAACCCGCTACCGCAAACAAAATACAAATTACAGAGTTAGAAGTCAGACATGTGTGCATTTTAATATCGCATCACACGTTGCATTAGATGATTAATGTTATATTGTCTATGTGACTACTCGTTGTATCCACCTACTGTTTCCGCCATTCTTGTCCAAATGTGTCTATAAATCTATTTGTTTAATGGAGTCACACCTATTGCATTTCCAATTATCTGAGAGATTTAATTTCGATCAAATAGATGAAATTCTATCCCATTCGTATATATCGATTGACACGTTGATTTCTGAGTTTGGACAATTATTGAATGAGCAATGACATTTTGCTTGATAGAGATGCTTCATTTCGTAGTGGGGGTTTTTTTTAGGGTCAGGCATCGATCTAATTAAAATCAAGATATACCTAATTAATAAGTCGACTTAATGGACCAATACGATGTCATGCTCTATTAGCCTATTTATCTTACACTGCAAAGGCGAGAAATGTCATTCAGAACATGCCATTGCTTACGTTAACCCTCCCACACTAAATGCTTTTCTAACAGGCTATTAAAATAGGGACAGGAAATTCCAAGGGTGGTCGTCAGAACTTAAATTTGAATAAAATCAGATCTTCACTGTTATACATGAAGATCTGACAGCGACCGCTTATGGGTTATGTGTTGATAACCGAAGTTATTGCCTATAATGCTAATTTTATCAAACAATTAGATGAAGATTTATATCTACGCATTTGGTGACTAAGCAGTGTAGATGAAGAGCACGAATGTGTACCAAACGATTTGATTTGCTTTCAGATTTTTGAAAGCTGCATTTCCATTGGCTAATTAAAAGCCATCGAACATGACCTTCTAAGAGTCGTCGTCGGATCTTGACGTAGGACAATGGAGCTCTGAAATTATTCAGATTGCCATAACTTGGGCTGTTGTATATAATGCACATTAGATCGACCTATTGATAAGTAGATTGTGATGTACATATATCACATTTACTTACATGTTTGCTAACAACAATAGCATTACACTTAGTTACATCAGAATAAACATTGAAAGAGTATATGTGCTTCAACCTAAAGCAAGCCTTCTTGTGGAGTGAAAATACAACTTTATCATTTAATACGAAACATATACAATTAGGTTTGGTTTGGTTGGTGTTTAGGTTTGGTATCAACACATGTAGATTAATTTCGCAAACAGAGGAAAGTTCTATTTAAGAAACAACTGAAGTGTGCGCATCGTAAAAAGTACTAGTAGTTATGAATATTTACCAAATATAATATGTTATAGGTTCTGAAAAAAATAATGTTAACTGATAAATACATAAACTTTAATATATTCGATATATCGATTACAAAGTCCAATACAAGCATAAATCTCCTTACATTGTTTGAGATTTCGATTTCATAGTCCATTAAAAGTAAATAGTATATGTATGTTTTGATAGATCGATTACAAAGTCCGATATAAGTATAAATTTCTACACATTCTTGATTGATCGGTTACAAAGTCCAATATAAAAAAAAAATCTCATTGCATTTTCGACATAGAGATTACTAAGTCCGTTGTGTGTACAAATCTTAATAACACCAACATTCAGTACATTGCTATATTGTTAGATTTGCAAACATATGGAATACATAAACTTTGTTTCTGGTTCATAAATGAAGCAATTTTAGTTATATTGTCACAAAATTTATTCCACTGATTTAATGGTGACTTCCTTTTGATGGTAAGTTTATGTATCATCACGACACAAAAATAAATACAATTAACTCATCTTTCCCATCATTTCTGCATGGCAGGTTTCGTAAATATTTATCAAAATATGTCAACTCTGAAGACAAATAAGATAATAATAAGATAATAATAATAATAATAACGAGTAAGATGAATTACAGCTGATAGCAATGATTCTTTATACGTTAACTAAGATCAATTTGATTTTGTTATTATTGAAATTCTGCTGCCTACAACTAAACACAGTTATAGAACTTGATACTCTTAAAGTAGCAAGGCAACACACTTAATCA
The DNA here is from genome assembly GCA_016746295.1 of Potamilus streckersoni. Taxonomy (NCBI): domain Eukaryota; kingdom Metazoa; phylum Mollusca; class Bivalvia; order Unionida; family Unionidae; genus Potamilus; species Potamilus streckersoni. The sequence continues at coordinate 2,974,620 of JAEAOA010000627.1, forward strand.
ATACATCAATATGTCTGATCATGGAAATAAGTAATGTAACCTGTCACAGACACACAGTACACCATTTTAAATAAATACACCCATAACTTTTCGTGAGGGAAGACTGATTCTAATGTTGGTGGTTTATAAGACTCACCCTCAGCTGAAGCAACCATGCAATTTTGCCCTGATAAATTCATAAAGATTGTATACTCAGATATATGTGAAACGAGCTCATTATGAAAATTATTCCGGTCCTGTGCGGGAAAAGAAAATGTTTTTCGTCATTATTACTAACTTCCCTAATATTCTAGGTGAAAAAAATGCAGTTTTAAGGGAAATACACTTTATTAGCTGCCAGAAGTTCCTGTTCCAGAGACAGTTATATAGACCCGCACTTCTCTAGCAATAGCTGTCTTTGGCCACCATGGCCAATTGATAAAACCGATAATGCCAACGGATAAATTTATAATGTAATCTGAAGCTGATGATTGAAGTAAGAATTGTTCACGCTGATAAGCTATTTAGAATTATTGTCAATGGTTTTTCGTCCTGTCTTGTGCTGCAAAGGAGTATATTGGTGATTTCCTTTTGGTCATCGTTATGACATTTTGTCCTTGATTTTCATGTCTCATATGATAAGCATCTGACAGAACACTACAGTTTCAAACGACGACGTAAAATGTCAAGGCGCTAAAATTATATTTAGGACGCAGCACACCCTAGAATTGTCTTACTGTTTAGACATCATAACAATAGAACAACAGCGGGCTGGTAGCATTTACGATGCCGTTATGGTCCCGATCATATACAATTTTCAATTTGTTTACCTGCATGGTGTAGTTTCATTTACTTTTTTCTGAAATCTGAATCATATCTTTTGTGATAATGATTGCTAATAATAATAATAATAATAATAATAATAATAATAATAATAATAATAATAATAATAATAATAATAATATAATAAAGAATTTATTTAATTAGGGTGTCTCAATTAGCTACAGAATAGAACTAATCTACCTTGAGGCATTCTAGGATAATGTACAGACATATACATAATGCAATCAATCACTATCCATCTCATACACAAGCATGTTCACGTGCATTAGTAATGGACATAGATATCACGTGACGTGGAATTGTTAATATCAAGTTGCTTTAATATACTTTGTTTTTAAAACTTTAGCAGTGAAAGATAACTCCATAAGGATTTTACAGCTAAATACATCACACCGTGACGTCATAGAGTATAATGTTACACATGGGAAGGATTGCATATGATTTATTAATGGCAACATTATGACATGGAAACAGAAATAGTAAATAGAGATTTCTGAAATTCCATGAACGACAGAAGTAAACCGGTTCATGCCAGGGTTTTTGATAGAATTACTGCCGGCTGAATTTTGTTCATATGAGTTCTTAACGCTGTTGAAGCAGTCATTTTCATATATCCCAGTCAGTAATTCACAACACGTGATAAATGAAGAATCTCGATATTTGAGAATTTACGGGTATATTATAACTATGTACTGATACATAATTTAACTAAAGATAAAGTGAATCAAGTTTTTTGTAAGTCTATCTGAAAATAATCACTGTAAAAAGCTTCTTCAACAAAAATAATGACGTGAATACCTGACATTATCTTATATCGATTCTTCAAAGATCACATCCAGTAATACACAATGGAGCTAACAATAGTTCCAGTGGTCATCTTGCTTCTGTCTTATTATGTGTTGTTTTATCAAAACGCCAAAGATTATAATGGTTTATATCACGAGTACTTTTGCATAAGGGAATGAAACTCTGATTCATTTGACATATTGCCCTGATAATGAAAACTGATTTATCTGTCATATTGCCCTGATAATGAAAAAACTGATTCATCTGTCATATTGCCCTGATAATGAAAACTCTGATTAATCTGTCATATTGCCCTAATAATGAAAACTGTGATTCATCTGTCATATTGCCCTGATAATGAAAACCGTGATTCATCTGTCATATTGCCCTGATAATGAAAACTCTGATTTATCTGTCATATTGCCCTGATAATGAAAACTCTGATTTATCTGTTATATTGCCCTGATAATGAAAATTCTAATTCATCTGTCATATTGCCCTGATAATGAAAACTGATTTATCTGTCATATTGCCCTGATAATGAAAACTCTGATTCATCTGTCATATTGCCCTGATAATGAAAACTCTGATTTATCTGTCATATTGCCCTGATAATGAAAATTCTAATTCATCTGTCATATTGCCCTGATAATGAAAACTCTGATTTATCTGTCATATTGCCCTGATAATGAAAACTGATTCATCTGTCATATTGTTCTAATAACTTAACTTTTTAATATTAGTTTTATCTTTACCTTATTGAGATGAAGTTCTATACTGGCAAAGAAGAAACCGCCCGTTTCATTAAACTGACGGACCTTCTACAGTAAATAAGGTTTCATTAAACTGACGGACCTTATACAGTAAATAACGTTTCATTCAACAAAGACACTTTATCAGTAAATAACGTTTCATTAAACTGTCCGACGTTATATAGTAAATAACTTCTTAGCACTGTACCAGTGATTCATTTTTGAGAGCATTCGTACATTGTATGTTCTAGAATAACCTCCTATGAGAATACAAACGATCTGAACCATTTGTATACGCATTAATGTTATTGTCCCCTTGAGATTCCCAAAGTGCATGAAGGTATGAAAGATAATCTGGCAGTGACAAGCCTTCTAGTAAGATAATTTATTTGCCTACACATGCTATACATGCAGTATATCGGTGGTATTAACAGTAAATCCTTAAGAGCTTGATCATGAAAGAGCTCATGTACAGCAATAGCAAGTACCCTGCTTTTTGAAGATTATGACCCTTAGCCATCAGAGTAAACCATTAATACTAGGTCTGAGAGAGTTGCTAACCTCTTAATGCTGAGCACCTAGCGAGGCAGCTCTTAGTACCATTTTTATAAGCTAATCCATAACGACATCACCCACCCAACCACCCCACACAAACAAGATCAACAACAAAAACTACATCATGCCTTAATTCCCTAAATAGGTGGATACCACTCCCGTGGCCTAGTGGTTAGAGTGTACGACTCGGAAGCGGTAGGTCGTGGGTTCAAACCTTGACCGAGTCATACCAAAGACTTATAAAAATGGTACTAACAGCTGCCTCGCTAGGTGCTCAGCATTAAGAGGTTAGTGTTAGGACTGGTTGGCATGGTGTCAGGATAATGTTACTGAATGGGCATCATGCTACATGTCCGCGGCATGATGCCCCAGTGCTAGACATCGCTATAAACTGCGACACTGCAAATATCGTATCAATATGACTGCAAAATTGTTAAAGCTATGTTAAAAATAAAAACCCACAAACACAAACAGGTAAAACGTATATATATTATTAGAGAGAGAGAGAGAGAGAGATCCCGCTCTCCAATCACTATGAATTATCAGATCCATACACTTAACGACTCTTCCTGTATACATTTTATACATTCTCTCAGATGTGAGAAGTTATTGCAAACGCGATAATGCAATAAACAGAATTGCATCGTTAAAGTACCAGTAAAATTTCATCGAATAATTGCAAAGTTGATTTTATTTGAAATAATAGATTTTCCCAAATTGTAATTATTCCACATAGCATTTTGCATATGGGGAAGTCAATATATTAATTTTGGTTTTTAAAATAATCTTGAAACTGATTTTCTTCATATAGAAGTATACTGGTACTAATACCTTCTATATTTTTGCATTAGTATGGATACAAAAGTAATTTACTACTCGCCTATTGCTGATTCATCGTTTGATTATACCTAGCAAAAATGAACTATATTCTGATAGGAGATCTTTGAAATATCAAATTGATATTTTGGTGCACTAATATCTGACTACCGAAAAAGAAATATACTTACTTAATCACTTATATACTATCCATTTCAATATCTATGTTCTTCTGTGGAGATGTTATGTTGCAAGAGCGTATAGATGTTTCAATTTGGATCTTTGGCTTTTACGTGATACGTAAAAAAAAACTTGGCATGCAAAATAAAGGAACCTATTGTATTATGTTTTATTTCTATGCAAAGTATTGGTGAAATGGGTGATACCATTCTGTTGGCTCCCAAATCTTTAAATTTCAAATATGTATCCTTAACACGTTCACGTTCAACTCGTCTAGTACTTGGTGGTCATTAACCTGCTCTATGTAATACTGGCAGGAGGTGAGGGGGGGCTGGCAGGAGATGAGGGGGACAGGAGTACTCTGGGTTTTCAGGCCAATCTACTGACGCAAAGCAAAACAGAGTCAACTGCATGTTACCCTGTTATTTCAGTGCGATCATGATGTTTCCAAGCCTCGGCACATCATGTTTGTCTTTCAAGATGTGAGACAATTACACAGATTAGTGAGCGCAAGCAGACTATGTTTTACAAGTTCGATGTTACTGGCGTTTATTTACACCTCAAAGGCCACAAGCAGCCACGCTTAATGCCAAATACTGAATTATGTGTGTCGCGACTAGAACATGGTGTGAGACTGCCAAATAAGACTGAAAGACTTTACCAACCTCTACCAGGTATACTAATTTAACTTCAAACACCTTGACTTTTATATGCTGCGGAAGACCTTATACACTTGGTGTAGACATCGTTGCGCTCCTTATCAAAACCTGTCGACCCTGTAGCTACTTAAGCGTCAGATCTGAACAAAGATATTGTATCCACTACATTGGCAAATGCATAAAAAATATTATAGACCTATTGATAATGATTATTTGAGGATATTATATATCGGCGTTACAAGGAGTGGCTAGCTTGTGATGAAGAACAACTTAATCAGGAATGTAAGTGAACCCATCGACCCTCGGGATGCCGCGCAGACTAAATGTGTCACTAACCTGGAAACAGAACTGCCAAAGGGGTTTTGACCATGCCGCAGGTAATAGCGTCTTCTTCTGATGTGGTCCCTGTCTCGTCAATTGCAGGGCGTGGATTTTCTATAGCCTTTATTATCGGGTTAGTCGGTAACGACAGTTATATCTACAGGGGTGGGATTCTTCAGTTGGCACTACATATTCCGGTGGTGAACTTAAAAGTTTTTATACCAAAACGGTTAGCGAGAGCGCAGCACTAAATGCATCTGTTTGCTATCTCTGGAATTTAATGCACCGTATTTTATTTCAGCTGCTTAAACGAAATCTTACTAGTACAAACTTACAGCCCTGACCAGATAACTAATGATGCTTCAAACCAACACTTGCCAACTAGCTTTGCATCCATGTTTGCCTCTGGAGATCTCATTCAATATGAGGATCTCAACGTCGACGCACACTCTGCGGATTATCAATATCTCAGACCATAGTTAGCTTTCGGGGTTAAATACCTTTCATAAACTTACCGTGAAGAAAACAAAGTCACTGGTGAGCAAGAGACAAGGAACACAGGAAATACTGTCTGCCAAAGCGTTGATGCATCTCGCAAAATAAGTGCATGACGTTAGCACGGAACACAGACATCTGGTGCCAAAGAATCTGCACCCACTTATAGTTTACACGTACCGGACCAGATTGGATCCACACAAAGATTCTAGAATTACCATCGTGTGGCTAGGATTAAATAAACGTTTTCGCTACCAAAACAACATCAACTGTTGCTACAAAAATGACGTGGTACCTCTTGACCGATAACGTTTCCTTTGGGGCCGTATAAAGGTTCAGTGAATGAATGTTACAGGAACTTTGTGTGCATGACTAGTAGTTTATATGCTTCAACCAAATATATTATTGCAACTTCCAGTAATTGACCAAAGGATATAATTGTAAGATTTTTAAGCATCAAAGCAGATTTATTACTATTCTACCATCTTTGTGTTTGTTTCTTTGTTTCATCTTTTCATAAACTATCCACATCCAGTTTGATTTCAGTATTTGTATACTATTCACATGTTTTATGGTTATAAATAGCACATTTAATGGATAGAACGTCAGCAATTTATGTATAATGTAAATAATCAAAGTTAATATTCGTATTATTCTGTAGATTTCAATGACCAAGAAAAATGTTACCCAGAAGTTTCTCAGAAGCAGGCAGTTACCCAGAATCCAATCAGATTAAACTGTAGGCATTAGAAGTTAGTAGTGTGATTGATTTTCCTGTTACATGCATTTTCGGGTTCATGACAGTTTGTGGCGCCTGACTATAAACGTTACCGAAGCAAAACACATAAAGCATATGAGTCACCTATTCGGTGAACAGTCTCACATTACCCAGCACTGAACCCATGCAAATATAAGAGATTGAAACCTGGACATGGACTTTTGGGAATACATATAGTGAACTTTTAATGACAATTGCGTAACAACATGAACATGTTCTCAGCGTTTGTTTACGGTCTCACACAGATTGTTTGCACACTTCACATGATATTTTTAATTCACTATTACGAATATTCAAGCTCACAAGAACAATTTTTTTTAATCCGGTGTTGTCAAAGAAGACGCGATCTCTTGCTATTCCCAAATTCATTGATCAACAAAGAGAAACCGTTGTTTACTCATGTTGCTGACATACTTTTAGTCCCAAGAATCAAACGTCTTTCTCTTTTGCACATGCAACAACTGACATTGTTATCCCAGTGGAGCACAGTTGCTACACATTTTGTCCTAAGTCCCCATCACATAGATATGGTTTGTCTGGGACTATTTTCCTGTCTGCATTTGGACCGGACAACTGCTTAGAAATGCTTGAGTACAGTGCAGGATTTAAGACAAATGAGGACCTATGCTAATTAAGTTATGAGGACATTTACTTCATCGTATTTTATTTAGTTTTTGCCAACAAGATGGGCCACGGTTTAATCCCAATAGATGCCATCAAGTGACTAGGTCATGCACAAACGATTAGTTGGGAAAATTCCCAGATAGAAAAAAGTGGTTTTTCCTTACCTTGCGTAAGCTAATATGAATGGAGGTGTTTTTCATCTTAAACCTAAATTGTTTCACATGATACCATGCAAGCCCTTGCATTAAACGGTTTCTATCGGTGTATAAAGTCCGTTTATTTGAACAGATTAATAAATGTTTTTTGGGTTCGCTTCTCTGTTCTGTTTTAATGTAACCTAATAATTATTGTCTCTTAGAATTTAGGAACGTCTTGTTCTCTTTAAGCGCTTATGTTTATTCTGAAAAATATGTCTTTATTTTATGCCCAATATGCTTGTGTTTAAGACAATAATGTGTGTGTGTGTGTGTGTGTTCGGTTGGATGGGGGTGGGTGGCACATTTTTGGAACAATTTGAAAAGTAGCAAAAGTAGCTTTTGAGCTACTGTTGTATGTATGTATGTATGTATGTATGTATGTATGTATGTATGTATGTATGTATGTATGTATGTATGTATGTATGTATGTATGTATATATATATATATATGCATATATGCATGTATGTATGTATGTATGTATGTATGTATGTATGTATGTATGTATGTATGTATGTATGTATGTATGTATGTATGTATGTATGTATGTATGTATGTATGTATGTATGTATGTATGTATGTATGTATGTATGTATGTATGTATGTATGTATGTATGTATGTATGTGATCTGGTGTGATGTGTTTATGATTTTTAAGGTAGCTTTAACAATTGTTCAGTCATATCGCTACAATGTCTGCAGCGTGGCAGTTTATAGTGATGTCTAGCACTGGGGCATCATGCTGCAGACATGTAGCATGTCTTGAGGAAACACAAACAGCATGTTCGTTAGCCGGCTATTCTTGAAAATTGAATTGCATGCACAGTCTAGTCTTGCCATAGTGAGCCAATTTTCTAACAAAAAAAGCAACTAAAATGAGTTGAATGATCACATGTTATGAGTAGGATTCATACATCAAGACGGGTTATTTTATTGATGAAACAAAATTCATATCAAAACCTATTTTAAAGAACGATGTAAAGCAGTTAGGTGATGTAGAACTCGCCATTTGCAACTACTTCCGTAAATTTTGTTTCCGTTTATATTTGGAGGAATTGGCCCGAAACTGCAGTATTTGCTAACCTAAACAATTTTACTTTGTTATCGTGTTATTCGATTCTTTCTAACATTTGCTCCTTTTTCAGAAGTCATTGCCTACGTAAAATAACTTTCTCGATAAAAAGAATCAACAATTAACACAGGACGAGAACTTTGTGTAAACGGAGAAGGCTTAATTGAACGAGATGTTATCGAACTACGTGTAGGTAGAGAAAAACAGACATGAGCAAGATTAAGTTTATTATGTGCCAAAGGGAATATCAAATAGGCGAATGTGTGCAATATATTTCTTCCAATGTTCACGATGAGTTCAAGGCAAAAGAGAATGAACTATAATGACACACGTTAACCGAAATGAAACAATGCCTATATAGTCGTAACCTATATCTAATTGATAATAAAGGTCAATATATATATATATATATATATATATATATATATATATATATATATATATATATATATATATATATATATATATATATATATATAATACAATTTGCAAAACACACACGTCCCAAAACAATAGTAAATTTATTGGCATTCAAACTTATATGTTTTAAACGAATTTTCTGGTGAATTTGTTTCGGCTACAAAAGCTCCAATAGGAAGAAACAAAATATGTCCTCCAATTTTGGACATTATGAATATAATCCGAAATCCGAGAGTGAAGGACATATTCTTTCGATAATCCTTCGTTAATATCAAAGACACACACACACACTATATATATATATATATATATATATATATATATATATATATATATATATATATATATATATATATATGTGTGTGTGTGCATGTATGTAGGTAGGTAGGTGTATTATCTTTGTCGTACTGTCTATATCAATCCACATTACTTGACATTAATCACCTGAAATCTTCAGAAATATAATAGAAAAATGGCCTTTTCATAATAATATGAAATTTTAAAGAAACCAAAATGTAATATTCGTACAGATTTTTTTCCAAAATCAATCGTTCAATAGAAATCATTTTCAAAATTACAAAGTGAACAAGAAATTAATGAATAAAACGTTGAAATTCATCATCTTCCGATACAGAAGGAATACATGATCTAATCACCTAATAGCTCATATTTGTTGCTTATCGGTTGTTTGGAAACCAAAGAAAACTTTGAGGGATCGTATACATGGCCGGATGAACCCTGAAAAGTCTTCAAGTTGCAGGGTTTCTCTATATTCATCCAAGGGAGAATTCATTTTGCAATTCATCAAAAGCAATATGATTGCTTAAGACATGTCAACTACCAGCTATATGCGATCAATATAGATTCCATATTTGCCCATTAACTTGTTAAGAGAGGAAATGGACTAATTCACCTTGAAATGGCTAGACGATTCCTTAGAAGTCGATCAAGGTTGTGGGTGATCAAACTAAGAAGTCAAAAATAAAACAAAGCAGAGTATTTCAGCCTAAAAAAAATCTGTACCTAATTTTGAAGACTTGAAAGAACGAAGAGAAAGGTATCTCAAACATGTCATTAATCCCATGTGTGGGTGTGGCAGTGGCAAGATCATTAACCTCCCTTCCTCGTCTTATCAAGGGAATACGATGAAACCTTACCAAAGGATTGGCTTATCTCCAATGGCTGATGTAATGATTATTGAAGAAAAAACACCTGCTAAATGTAGCAGCTTATATGACTCTTAATGAGTCTTTTTCAAAGGCAAAAAAAAATTACAAATAGAAATAGTTGCAACTAGTCTATACAAGCTGGTTGTATATATAGTTTTAACCCATGAGGAGACAGCCATGTAGAGGTTTACAAACACAACGTTTTTGTGTTTATTTGTTTGTCGTATATATGTTTTGTATTTGCCATTGAAAAAGACTCATTAAGAGTCAAAAGCGCTCAGGCTAGTTAGTTACTAGTTTCGCACTGTTCGTCGTCAGTTTATTGCATATATTGCATATATATATATATATATATATATATATATATATATATATATATATATATATATATATATATATATATATATATATATATATATATATATATAGAATACAAAACATATGTCAAATAACAACCGTGTCAAGCTTACTGGATCCACCAAGGGATCACGTGTGTCAGGGATTGATTAAAATAGATGCAATAAACTGACGACGAACAGTACGAAACTAGTAACTAACTAGCCTAAGCGCTTTCGACTCTTAATGAGTCTTTTTCAAAGGCAAATACAAAACATATATGACAAACAAATAAACACAAAAACGTTGTGTTTGTAAACCTCTACATGGCTGTCTCCACATGTGTTAAAACTATAAATACAACCAGCTTATATATAGTAGTTGCGGAAAAGCTACACAAAAGGATAAACCTTCATAGATCTGATTGGATGACAAAAACGCTGTACAGAAGCCCGGTCGCAGAACACTTTTCCCTCCCCTGGCCACACTTTCAGTGATATAATATTTATCGCTATTGCTAACCACCACAGCTGGAGTTCCGAAACCAGGAAGGAAGAGAAATCATACTGGATACGCCGCCTTAGAACATTGAAACCAACCGGTCTAAACCAAGAAGACTAGAAAATGAAAACTATGCACTAGTAAAATTTAACATTTTTTAAATCTTCTTATTATCCTTCAATTATTACTATAAGAATAACCGGTATAGAATCAAATATCCGGGATATAATCTGCGTTACATAAATGTACACAAAGTAAAAATAGATGTCGCTTTGGCTTGTAGACTTTTAGGGAATTATACACCGTTTTCAGTTTCCGCAACTAGTCTATACAAGCTGGTTGTATTTATAGTTTTAACACATGCGGAGACAGCCATGTAGAGGTTTACAAACACAACGTTTTTGTGTTTATTTGTTTGTCGTATATATATTTTGTATTTGCCTTTGAAAAAGACTCATTGAGAGTCGAAAGTTAGTAGGCTGGTTAGTTACTAGTTTCGTACTGTTCGTCGTCAGTTTATTGCATATATATATATATATATATATATATATATATATATATATATATATATATATATATATATATATATATATATATATATATATATATATATATATATAATGGATTAAAGGAAAATTGACAAAATAAAATAGAAGTATTTTGTCTCTTTTTTGCATAGTATTTGTTTCCGTTTCTTATGCAACACACATGGACTCAAATCATTGGCTGTTGGATATATGAAGGTTGTAATCACCGTCAAAGAATTTAGGTATAAATTCTAGAATTTATGACGAAATTCGGAATACATTTGTCTTCTTATTCCGTAAATGAGAAACGCAATGCTCTATATGTTCATTTAAATAGTTAAAATGCCCAAAATCAAAGTATATAAATCTTGGAAAATATTTTGATCAAACTTGATCATTCGGATTATTGCTATTACTGTGGAACTTGCAATAAACTGTACGTCTCTCTTTAAGTGGATGTATTGCCTATATTGGAACACAGGAAGGTGTTTCAATCTCCATCGTGAGCAACCTGTTCTCACATATGGAGTATGGTCTAAGCGATAACAGGTGACTAATGAACGGATCTGCACTGTCTCCTTCTACTGGTCGTAATACGGATTCTTCTGGCTTCAGGTATTGGGATTACTTCTGGAATTTCCTGAACGCTGATGGATTATTAAAAGCTTTCATTTTCTTCCAAGAGATTTATAAATGCAGATAGCATAATCTAAACACGCTAATAACAGATAGGAGATAGCAGAAATCTTGTTTTTGACGACTGTAATAACGTCACAGCTCAACTGCTTAAGAAAAAAATGGCTTCGATGACATCTTTCTCGTCTATTTTTTTTTTTTTTTTTTTTTTTTTTTTTTGTTCTTCAAAATACTTTGAGTATTACCTCAGCAACTACGTACAATCCAAACAAAATGAAGCTCTGGTTTAGCTTTTCTTGGTTGTATTGTTGCAGATCTAGCTCTTAAATTTTGTAATAGAAAGAAATTGAAACCAACAATTTTAAGTAAATCAAAAAGCTATTTATTGCTGTACAATAGAGTTGGAAATATTCAAGAGAAACAATCAATTTAAGATCACAAAAGATCGTAACTGTGTAATGACAAGTTCAGAAAATGTAGAATGTTCCTAATCAATTCCAATAGTCTTGAATGTCCTGATATAAAACAATGACCCATCCAGAATATTTTGATGAGTTTATTATAATACAAAGTAGTGTGTGTAAATACAAAAGTCAATGTACACTTTAGTAAATGAAAGGAATATTTTAATAAATAATTCCTCTGGAATTATATCTGAACGTACCTGTAAATTATGACCAAAACTAATTCACACAGACGGACTATAAACAGGATCGAATTATTTGTTTATCGGATTAATAAATTACAAATTTTAACTTGACCAACATGCAGATCATTCAATCGGAAAATTCCAATCATATTGTAAACGACTAGGCATACAGTGTTCTGAACTAAAATCTATTTTAGCATTTTATTTACATCTTACAATCACGGACAAAAGTTACATATATATGCATTCTATTTACTATTTAAAATCACTGTCAAAAGTTGCATATGTTTGCATTATATTTACAACTTACAATCACGGACAAAAGTTACATATATATGCATTTTTTAACAATTTACAATCATGGACAAAAGTTATGTATGCATTATATTTACAAATTAAAATCATGGGCAAAAGTTTTAAAAAAT